>ML794170.1:193447-227625 GCA_009831015.1 Picea engelmannii
ACCACAGTTCATAAGGTGTCTTGTCACTTTGTGGTCTGAGGTGGGATTTGTTAAGAACATGGACTGATGTGTGTATTGCTTCTACCTAGTAGGTTTGACCAATGTTCTTCTCATTCATCATTGACCTGGCCATTTGCTGCACTGTTCTCTTTTGCCTCTCAACTACTCCATTTTGTTGTGGAGTTATTGGGATTGTGTATTCTCTCTTGATCCCATGCTTATCACTGAATTCCTTGAAATCACTTGCCATAAATTCTCCTCCTTTGTCTGATCTTATTGCCTTTAACCTATTGCCTATTTGATTCTCAGTTAAAGTCTTAAATATTTTAAACTTCTCAAATGCTTCATCTTTTTCTTTAAGAAAGGCAACCCAAGTAAGTCTAGAGTAATCATCAATAATCAACATGAAGTAGTTTTCTCTCCCTGTGCCTTCCTGTCTTGATGGTCCACATAAATCCATATGAACTATTTGGAGTGGTTTCTCTGTTGAATTAAATCTCTTGGACTTAAACGGTGTCCTGGTTAGCTTTCCTACTTGGCAGGGTTTACACATAGAATATTGGGGTTTTGATATTCTCGGAAGATCTTTTACTGCCTCGAGATTTTTGAGCCTGATTAAGTGGTCAAAGTTTAGATGTCCAAGTCTCCTATGCCATAACCAACTTTCATCATGTTTGCTTAGATGACACTCTTCTCTATCTTCTTTCAGCACATATACATTATTTTCTATCCTTGTGCCTTTGGCCACCACTTGCCCTGAGTTTACAGACTTTATCTTGCAGTCCTTGGACATGAACACCACTTCACATCCTCTGTCACACATTTGACTTACACTGAGCAGATTATGTTTCAGCCCATCCACAAGCAGAACATCTTGGGCTTTTCCTTTTCCATTACTTAAACTCACCATCCCTTTACCCCTTATTTTACCTGGAGCATCATTTCCAAAGGTTACGTTTCCTGATTTGCTTTCACTTAGAGATAGAAACTTACCTTTGTCTCCTGTCATGTGTTTGGAGCATCCACTGTCTATATACCAAGGTTTCGTTTGTCTTTGAGCTGACAACACTAATCCACACTTGTCACTTTCTTTCTTCTTCCAAACCTTGACATTTTCAGCAGGGGAATTCAAATCTGATTCATAGATTTTTAAGCGACAGTCAATAGATTTATGTCCATAGTTATGACAGATGTAACATTTTGGTTTGTCGAATAAAGGATCATAACGATTGTTATGCTTAACCTGTGTCCTTTTCCCATTCATCAAGTGATTTGCAGTCTGTGGTGGTTTGTTACTTGGCTGTCTCATTCTTTGTTGTGGCAGATATCTGTACCTTGAATGTCTTGATTGCTCATAATTTAATTTTAAAGAACAATTTACAACTTTATGAACAAAGTTAGAACAGAAGAAACAATATCCATTGAAAAAACGTTGGTACCTGGGAAAAGTTTGTCTTCTTTGAGGAGGTTGATTTATTTCATGCCGATAATTTCTCTGATCTACAGATTCGGTTCTGGTACTTTTTCTTTCATTCCTTCTTGGTAGCTGATTTTCTTTCTTTGTTTCTACAGAGTGACTGTTGTCAATGTTTGAGGATTTGACAAACTTGATAGGTTCTTTGTTTCTTGGTTGACCACTACTTGATCCCTCTTCATGACCCAAACCAATTTTCAGCTTTGGATTCCTTTGCTGATTCAGAATGGTGGCTAATCCTTTTGAGGCTTTGATACTTGTCAGATTCTGATGATACAAGGCTTGAAACCTCTCCAACTCTTTCCTAGTTTTCACTACTTCTTCTTCGAGAGATTTACATCTTGCCTTCTTTTCTGATAACTGTTGTTTCATAATGTCCTCGATTTTCTTTGCCTCTTCTAATTCCACTTTTAGCAGGGAAAAGTCTTCATCAGGCTATTTACTGTCTTTCTCGAACTGTATCAGCAATTGTTTTTGCTTTCTGTTCTTAATTCTGAGTTTGTCAATCTCTTCCAGTGCACTGATCAGTTCTCCTTCCATATCAACCATAACTTCTTCTTCATTAGCCTCATTTCCTGTGCTTTTATTATCATAGTCCTCTTTGGCCATAAGTATGAAGTCATTTAGTTTATCTTCAATAGAGGAGTCATTGTCTTCATCATCTAAAGGATCATCATCATTGTTTACACAAAGACTTTTCTTCCTAAAATTATTCTCTTTAAAGAAATTTCTGTGTTTGTGCTTCTCCTCATCATCACATGTCTGATCATTTCTTTTGTGAGGACATTTATTTGTAAAATGACCTATCTTACCATAGTTGAAACATTTGAAAGGTAGTTTACCTTTGTATTTGCCTGATCCCTTCTTCAGTCTCTTCACAAATTTTTCTTCAATTTCATCAGGCTCAGAATCCTCATTCTTGTTTGCCTTAAATGATGCTTCTCTGGAGGTGGGTTTATCTTTAACTATTCTCATTTCATACGCAGTCAATGTTCCTAGAAGTTGATCAAACTCCAAGGTTTTTAGATCATTAAGTTCTTCTATAGTAGAGACCTTCGGGTTGAACCTATCTGGTAGAGATCTCAAAATTTTCTAAACTAAAGAAGGTTCCTCAATTTTTTCACCAAGTGCTTTCATTGCATTTACCAGTTATTCAACTCTTAGAAAGTATTTTCCAACAGTTTCATCTTCTTTCATCTTCAACTGTTCAAACTGTACTATGTAGGTTTGAATCTTGGCGTCCTTTACCTTCTCATTACCTTCATAACTGCTAATGAGTTTGTCCCACATTTCTTTGGTAGTTCCTAGGTGCATAACTTTTACGAATTCTGCTTCTGCAAGCCCACTCAAGATAGCATTCATAGCCTTAGCATTGAAGCTAAATTCTAGCTTGTTATCCTTATTAGCTAGTACAACTGACTTTACATAACCAGTATCTACCACATCCCAAACATCTGTACCTAAAGCCATTATGTAGGTTCTCATTCTAACTTTCCAAAAGGCAAAGTTTGTTCCATTGAACAGAGGGGCCTTATTGGTTGAATTTCCTTCATGGCTTGACATGTTTAAGCTCTAAGATCTACCCTTAGATAAAAGGGGCTGGCTCTGATACCAATTGTTGGTCAACTGAGAGGGGGGGTGAATCAATTGTTACCATGCTTAAACAATTATGCTTATTTTAAATTCTTTGCAGAGCACTTAATGAGAATCAAAATAATGCAGGGAAGTAAGCAATAGAACATTCAACATCATTCTCACATATGAAATATATAGAGACAGATATTTCCTGAGGAAACCCATAAAGGGTGAAAACCTCTTCTTCTTTATATGATAAGTAATCTTTACATTATGTACATTATCATACATATGAGCTCCAACTCATTGTGAGGTTACAACCTCTATATTGCAAGCTGCAACTTGCTGAAAGCACCAACACTCTGTTTTCTCTAGCACCTACTAGAAGGAAGCACCAACTCCCTAGCTTCTCTAGCAACCACTAGAAGGAAGTACCAACTCCCTAGTTTCTCTAGCACCCACTAGAAGGAAGCACCAACTCCCTAAATGTTCCAGCACCAACTGGATGGAAGCACCAACTTCCAGTCACACATGCACCAACCTGTACAACAAAGAACATGATGCAGGAGCATCGCTCCATGTCAGCCAACCAGCCAGCCAGCCACGCCAGCGAATTCAAATCGCACGCTAAAAGAGAGGCGCAGTCCTCATTTAAATTTGAAATGAATGTAATTAAATGTCTTAGGCTGGTGAGCCATGGAAGCTGTGCCTTTGTGCAGGCGTTAGATAAGATCGGCTTTAATGCTAGATCGGCTGAGATCTAGATCCGATTCTGGACTAGACAACCATTGAATGTAATTTATTAGAGTAGGTGAACCTGGAGGGAAGCGCTCGATGAGAACCTCAGGTAAAAGAGATTTTTAGATCTCATTTCTCAGGGGTGGAGATAGATGAGCAGAGTAGAGAGAGCTCAGGAACACATTGTAATTACGGACATTTGCCATTTGTTAATATAAACCGAGCAGTTCTTCCTGCATTATTCTGTCTTATATGCATGTCTGTGTGTGTTCTTTGTATATGCTGTGAATATATGTTATGTGAATGCATTCTGCAGGAGTGTGTTTGATTTCAGGGTGAAGGTCTTTGAGGCTTCATACCAGGAGGGTGTGACAGAACGCTGAGAGTTCTGAGAGCCGTGCACAGGGGATGCACTTTTGATCTCTGCGGAGTCAGACAAAGACGTGCTCAAGGCACAGAAGCTGAAGTCATCAACTCAGGAAGAAGACCTGTGAGGTTGCTGAACACATCAGGAAGCAAGGCTGTGTAGCTGAGACACAGTTGCAGACAAAATCTCTGAGGAGTTCTGTAGAGCTCTGCCAAGTGGGCATTGAGCATGTGTACAGGAGTGCACAAAGGAAGGAACTCTGCGGAGAGTTGAAGATAGAAGACTAGAATCATTGAGGATTCTGTGAGAAGCTCTGCCAGGAGGGCATTGAGAAGGTGCAAAGAGTGCACAGAGGGAACCCAAAACTACTGAACGTTCTGTGGAGAAGATACTCCGCCAGGGGGGCGTCGAGGAAGCGTGCAGATAGGCACCGAAGAGGAGAAAAATCTTTGAGTTTTGTGTTGTGAAGGGAGAGTCCACTGAAGGGCCTCCACTAGGTTGCTGAATACCCAGAAGTACTCAAGAAGAGGCTTGAGCAGAAGGATAGCCAGGAGGACATCCATTTCATTCTCCATCTGTGGGAGAAGAAGGACAAAATCCCCCGAGGGGTCAGAGTGTTTGAGAAAGCTCAGAAGAGATAGCACTGTGGGTGCGCAAAGACTCTGCAGGAGTGCAGACGTCGAAATACTCTAAGGATTCGAGAGTAAGAACTCAGGAGGAGTCAATGGTTTTATACACGTGGTGAAACTCAAGGTTCGGGTGCTCATTGGAGAAGGAAGCCAATACAGAGGCCTTGGAGAAATCAGAATTCTTCCAAGTGCTGAGAAGAAAGTGCAGGAGCTCAGGAGGGGCAGCACCAGCCGTCCGATCGGCAGGAGAGAAGAGATCTGGACCGTCGAAGGTTCACGTCCAGGAAGGCGTTAGAAGAAGCACGGGGAAGAGGAGAGCGACAGCCGTTGGATCTCACACTGAAAACCCGTCAGCCATTGGATCGGGAAAAGCTACGCAGAGATCAAGCGCCATCAACATTTGGCGCATCGGGAAATCGACATTCCTGTGGAAACGAGATCGGGGAAATCCTAGCTGAAAACCCCGATACAATCGGAGCCGTCCGTCTGAGGAGGGACAGGTGTCAGGAATCAGACGAAAGTCGAAAAATTGGGAAATCGGAGTTCTTGAGGACAAGAGAACCAGGACTTCGAAAGTCTCGAAATCCCGAGAGTTAGTCTGAGCCGTCCGTCTGAGGAGGGGCACGTGTCACGTGATCGTCCGTTCCGGAGAACCGAGGCACCAGGGATCGGGACTTGCAGGTCTCGAATCAGCGACAGGATCTGGATCGTCCGTTGGAGAGGACGCGTGGCGGAGATCTCGCAAACTCGGGAGTTCGCAGGGTAGAGGCCTAAGAGTTGGGCATCCCAAGTCACGAGGACGCGAGGCGCGAGAAGGATGATAACCGTTGGATCCAGATCGAAGGAGGACCATTGGATCCACACGTGGGATAGTGTATTTGAGCCTCGAGAGAAAAGGCTCGAGGATTTGGGCGTGGGGATCGCGAGGGTGCGAGAAGCGATATCCCGACAACTGGAGGAGTCGCGTGGGCCACAGCGGAATATAGTGGAAGACAGGTGTCAAGGGACCAGGCGTCATCGGTGTATCGAGAGTCTCGAGACTGAGAGTTCGAGGTTGGTTGAACATCGAAGCTGCGAGAAGAGACCACAGCCGTGGATCTCAGATGGGACAGGTGTCAGACAGGCAGGAAGAGTCGCGAATCGGGAAATCGCGAGTCCCGTGGACATACACATTGTGTCATCGAAAACGCCGAAACTCCGATGGAGGATTGGACTGTGGTCACACGGAGACAGGTCATATGGACCATGCTCTAGCCAGGAGGGCTAGCGCCTAGGAGCCGAGAGCTCATCGCAAATCAGGGATTGGAAAGCACTGAGACTCTCGACAGCGGAAACCCCGAAACCCCGATACAGAGTCGGGGATAACCATGGTCAAGTGCTGAAGGCCGTGGAAGGTAAAGAAGGACCTGTGGATCGGGTAATTGAGCAGAGATTCTTGAGGGAATCTAAAGAGCCAATTTTGGCTCGAAGAAGGGATTCAGAATGATCTTGAGAGCGGGTACTGGAGGAGGTAGCTCGCGCGCCTGCGTCAAGTGGTATCGGAGCCTGAACTTCATTTGTATATTTCAGGTGAAGCGAGAAGGCAAGAGGAAGACAAAGTTGTTGGAGGACTCTGTGACGATTGTTCGCAGGTAGGCAGCAGTCGAGAAGACAGTCAGGGAGACTGTGAGATGATGACGCTGAGCACTCAGGATTTCAAGAGTGACAGCAACAGGTTTGCCCGGGAGGCAGACAGGGACATCAAGATGGCTACTGAATGCCATAGAAAGAAGAGCAAGGCAGAAAAGCTTGCCGAATGGGATAAAGAAAAGACTAAAGAGCTCTATGAATTAAAAGCAGACACAGAGAAGCTCGAACTGCGGATGAGGCAGGATAAGAAAGCCAAGCAGAGATGGGTTCATGAATGGCCCATGAGGAAGGCGAAAGCAAAGTGGCCAGTCAGAGAGCTGATGGTCATGAGACAACGCAGGCTGTTGAGAAAGTGGTTGAGGTATGTTGAAAACCTCAAGGCCACGGAGGAAAAGATGATTGATCACTGTGAGCCAGAGACTGGAAAAGGTCTCGATGATTGGGATGATGAAGAAGATGAATTGGGATCAGCTGAGGTTCTCAAGGACTTCCAGGAAGGCAGAGAAGAAGAAATTCTAGTTTTCCAGGAGGGAAACGAGCTGAGGTCGTTGCGGGATCTCACGGACTGTCAGGAGGACAGTCGAGGAATTTCAAATTGCCAGGAGGGTAATGATGAGAGATCGCTGAGGGATCTCGAAGACTGCTAGGTGGGCAGAGATGAGAATGCGAGGCCATATGAAGGTCTCATGGACTCAGAGGTGAGTTCAATTCAGCTAGGAGTGCTGATGAAGATGGGATCAGTTGATCTCATAGTCTGCCAGGAGGGCAGCAGAAGCATCCCATATTGCCAGGTGGGCAGGGATGAGCAGATGAGACTGTCTGAAAGTCTCATAAACTAAAAAATGAGTTGGAATCAGCCAGGGGAGCTAACAAATCCAGAGAGCTCAAAGGTGAATTTGGATCAGCAGGTGCAGCTGACAGAGGTGGAGGATCAGGATGATCTTCTGATGATTGGGGGAATTAGAGTATTTCTACCATGTGCCCAGGAGGAGGCAAAAAGTTGTGTTGCAGGTGAAGCAACAACAGAAGAACAATCACAGCTGGAGATGACTATTGAAGAAGAGGAATTGGCGCAGACTTTGGGAGTTGCCCAAGCAGAAGAAGCGGAAGAAGAGAATGAGCATTTCGAGGAATGGCTCAATGACTTCAGCCAAGAAGCTAAGGAAGCTGCAGCACTGAAGCTGACAGCAGAAGAAAAAGCAGAAGCGGAAGCAGAAAATGAGTGTTCTGAGGAACATCTCAATAGTTTCAGCCAACGAGCTGAGAGCGTTGTAGCATTGGAGCTAGCAGCCAAGGAAGCCAAGGAGCAGGCAGGCAGATTTATCACTCCATGGGAGATGGAGCTAGAGATGCTGGAGGATTGGTTGAACAATCCAGGGCCAGCAAAAGAACTGGCAGAATTTGAGCTGTCAGAGAAGAGGATGACTGAGCAGCAAGTCAGTCAAGAAGAGACTGCAGAGCTGAAGTCTGCAGCAGAGTGGCAACTTGAGGCCACAGATGAAAATCAAGATGAAGAAGATGGCATGGGAGATCATAGAAATCTTCCCATGTGCCAAAATTTTTTGCAGCTGAGGAGACTGCATGAGCAGGACCAGCAACAGCTGGATGAATTCATCGAGGAGATCAGGAAGCTGATGATCCGATCAGCAAGAACTATCAGTGAGGAGAAGTTGGGCAGAGAAGAGGAAGCAGCAGTAGCAGCGCAGCAGAAGCAGCAACAGCAAGATGGAGCAGATGGGAAGCTCCAGATAATTGTTTGGGATCCAGGAGGATTTCCAACCCCTCAGAGGGGAAGCGCATGAGAAGGAGCTCATGATTTTTGCAGCTGTGGAGTATGATGTAGGAGCATCGCTCCATGTCAGCCAGCCAACCACGCCAGTGAATTCAAATCGCACGCTAAAAGAGAGGCGCAGTCCTCATTTAAATTTGAAATGAATGTAATTAAATGTCTTAGGCTGGTGAGCCATGGAAGTCGTGCCTTTGTGCAGGCGTTAGATAAGATCGACTTTAATGCTAGATCGGCTAAGATCTAGATCCGATTCTGGACTAGACAACCATTGAATGTAATTTATTAGAGTAGGTGAACCTGGAGGGAAGCGCTTGATGAGCACCTCAGGTAAAAGAGATTTTTAGATCTCATTTCTCAGGGGTGGAGATAGATGAGCAGAGTAGAGAGAGCCAGAGAGAGCTCAAGAACACATTGTAATTACAGACATTTGCCATTTGTTAATATAAACCGAGCAGTTTTTCCTGCATTATTCTATCTTATATGCATGTTTGTGTGTGTTCTTTGTATATGTTGTGAATATATGTTATGTGAATGCATTCTGCAGGAGTGTGTTTGATTTCAGGGTGAAGGTCTTTGAGGCTTCATACCAGGAGGGTGTGACAGAACGCTGAGAGTTCCGAAAGCCGTGCACAGGGGATGCACTTCTGATCTCTGCGGAGTCAGACAAAGACATGCTCAAGGCACAGAAGCTGAAGTCATCAACTCAGGAAGAAGACCTGTGAGGTTGCTGAACACCTCAGGAAGCAAGGCTGTGTAGCTGAGACACAGTTGCAGACAAAATCTCTGAGGAGTTTTGTAGAGCTCTGCCAAGTGGGCATTGAGCATGTGTACAAGAGTGCACAAAGGAAGGAACTCTGCGGAGAGTTGAAGATAGAAGACCAGAATCACTGAGGATTCTGTGAGAAGCTCTGCCAGGAGGGCATTGAGCAGGTGCAAAGAGTGCACAGAGGGAACCCAGAACTACTGAACGTTCTGTGGAGAAGATACTCCGCCAGGGGGGCGTCGAGGAAGTGTGCAGATAGGCACCGAAGAGGAGAAAACTCTTTGAGTTCTGTGTTGTGAAGGGAGATTCCACTGAAGGGACTCCACTGGGTTGCTGAATACCCAGAAGTACTCAAGAAGAGGCTTGAGCAGAAGGATAGCCAAGAGGACATCCATTTCATTCTCCATCTGTGGGAGAAGAAGGACAAAATCCCCCGAGGGGTCAGAGTGTTTGAGAAAGCTTAGAAGAGATAGCAACACTGTGGGTGCGCAAAGACTCTGCAGGAGCGCAGACGTCGAAATACTCTAAGGATTCAAGAGTAAGAACTCAGGAGGAGTCAACAGTTTTATACGCGTGGTGAAACTCAATGTTCGGGTGCTCGTTGGAGAAGGAAGCCAATACAGAGGCCTTGGAGAAATCAGAATTCTTCCAAGTGCTGAGAAGAAAGTGCAGGAGCTCAGGAGGGGCAGCACCAACCGTCCGATCGGCAGGAGAGAAGAGATCTGGACCGTCGAAGGTTCACGTCCAGGAAGGCGTTAGAAGAAGCGCGCGGAAGAGGAGAGCGACAGCCCTTGGATCTCACACTGAAAACCCGTCAGCCGTTGGATCGGGAAAATCTACGCAGAGATCAAGCGCCATCGGCGTTTGGCGCATCGGGAAATCGGCATTCCCGTGGACACGAGATCGGGGAAATCCCAGCTGAAAACCCTGATACAATCGGAGCCGTCCGTCTGAGGAGGGACAGGTGTCAGGAATCGGACGAAAGTCGGAAAATCGGGAAATCGGAGTTCCTGAGGACAAGAGAACCGGGACTTCGAAAGTCTCGAAATCCCGAGAGTTAATCTGAGTCGTCCGTCTGAGGAGGGGAACGTGTCACGTGATCGTCCGTTCAGGAGAACCGAGGCACCAGGCATCGGGACTTGCAGGTCTCGAATCAACGACAGGATCTGGACCGTCTATTGGAGAGGACGCGTGGCGGAGATCGAGAGATCTCGCAAACTCGGGAGTTCGCAGGGTAGAGGCCTAAGAGTTGGGCATCCCAAGTCACAAGGACGCGAGGCGCGAGAAGGAGGATAACCATTGGATCCAGATCGAAGGAGGACCGTTGGATCCGCACGTGGGATCGTGTATCAGAGCCTCACGATAAAAGGCTCGAGTATTTGGGCGCAGGGATTGCGAGGTTGCGAGAAGCGATATCTCGACAGCTGGAGGAGTCGCGTGGGCCACAACGAAAGATAGTGGAAGACATGTGTCAAGGGACCAGGCGTCATCGGCGTATCGGGAGCCTCGAGACTGAGAGTTCGAGGTTGGTTGAACCCCGAAGCTGTGAGAAGAGACCACAGCCATGGATCTCAGATGGGACAGGTGTCAGACAGGCAGGAAGAGTCGCGAATCGGGAAATCGCGAGTCCCGTGGACATAAACATTGTGCCATCGAAAACGCTGAAACTCCGATGGAGGATTGGACTGTGGTCACACGGAGACAGGTCATATGGACCATGCTCTAGCCAGGAGGGCTAGCGCCTAGGAGCCGAGAGCTCATCGCAAATCGGGGATTGGAAAGGACTGAGACTCTCGACAACGGAAACCCCGAAACCCCGATACAGAGTCGGGGATAACCACGGTCAAGTGCTGAAGGCCGTGGAAGGTAAAGAAGGACCTGTGGATCGGGTAATTGAGCAGAGATTCCCGAGGGAATCTAAAGAGCCAATTTCGGCTCGAAGAAGGGATTCAGAACGATCCTGAGAGCGGGTGTTGGAGGAGGTAGCTCGCGCGCCTGCGTCAGAACAACAGTTCTCCCTTGCGCCACCCTGCCACCCTAGTTTTTCTGGATGCAACCAGATGGAAGCTACAACTCCCTGTGTTCAAGCACCCACTTGAAACTCTGAGGAAAACAGTCCTCCCTAGCACCTCCCAACCACCCTGATTATAAATTTTTTACTAAAACTTATTACAGTGAGACAATATTTATCAATGGCTTACCAGACTTATCACTGTTCTGCTACACTGCTCTGCTCTACCTGCATCAGTGTCTTCCTGCACTCATCCCTTGCGCTTTCTGTTCTTCTGCCTTTTATGCTCTGTGCGCCATGTTCATTCAATGCACCATTCCTCTTCTGTGCATTTCAACTATTGCACACTCCTCCTTCTACACGCCTGAATCACTCTCAACAACAACCCACATCTCTTCTTTGTTCTGCATTCTTATAGTCTTTGTGCACCTTGTACATCCCTGTGTGCAAAGATTCTGCATGCTCTTCATGTCGAGTGCTCTGCCTGATCATCATTGCAACTCTTTAGCTTCTCTGGCTGTTAAGCCCATGTGCCATCATCACTGGGTGTTATGCTGAGATTCCTTAGCCTGTCTAACAGTCGAGACTCTTCGTCTTCTCTGTCACAGTCGAGCTCATCCTCTCTGTTGCAGTTACAGGCTTCAACGCTCTTCCATCTGTCAATCGTCTCCTGAACAGTCTTCATTCCACTAGCAGATGCCTTGAGACTCTTCATCTTCTCTGATGATCACCCTGAAGTCTCTTCCAGTCCTCTGGCAAAAACAATCAGTCGTTTCTAGTAGTTACACTATGAACCTCCAAAAACCACATCAGCAGCTGAATCGCCATTGATCGATTAACTGTGAAGAGAAACATTATCCCTTCGATCATATTCCCGAATAACCTATACCGTTGGATCATAAATGATGGGTCTCACGCTTATTTCGCCATTTCACAATTCAACATTTCGGCATTTCGACATTCCTGTGGTGAGGCATCTCGTCTCTCCAAGTCGCGATCTCCGAAATGGAGATTAGCTTCGTGCTACTTCCTCCCTTGAGCCTTCGTCGATGTGACCGTAGGTTATGACTAGGGGCCACAATGTGACCACGGTCGGTGACCAAGCGCTTATCCATACAACGCTTTCACACTTTCACATTTCGACACTTCAAGACTCCTGTGATGAAGAGTCTCGACTCTTGACTTCTCCAACTCTCAGTATCTGAAACTCCGGTCGATGTGTCTGTTTTGGGATTTTTGGCGTTTCACATTTCGGCACTTCGGGACTCCTGTGATGAAGAGTCTCGACTCTTGACTCCTCCAACTCCTGGTATCCGAAACTCTGGTTGATGTGCCTGTTTCGGGATTTTCGACGTTTCTCATTTCGGCACTTCGGGACTCCTGTGATGAAGAGTCTCGACTCTTGACTCCTCCAACTCCCGGTATCCGAAACTCCGGTTGATGTGTCTGTTTCGGGATTTTCGACGTTTCGCATTTCGGCACTTCGTGACTCCTGTGATGAAGAGTCTCGACTCTTGACTCCTCCAACTCCCGGTATCCGAAAATCCGGTTGATGTGCCTGTTTCAGGATTTTCGGTGTTTCTCATTTCGGCACTTCGGGACTCCTGTGATGAAGAGTCTCGACTCTTGACTCCTCCAACTCTCGGTATCCGGAACTCCGAAATTGAGTCTTTGTTTCTGATACCCGAAATGGAATTTTAGCTACTGATCTTGCCATGCGATCATCATTGTGTTGCTGGTCGTGATCTTTTCCATCAATGACAAACACGCATACTCTGCACTCTGCGTGCACCTCTGCACTATCTCTTCTAGTCTTCACGAGCTTGCTCTGCTGCGTCTTCCCAAAATACTTCTGGTGCCTGCCTGGCACATTATACCTGTACTCAAGCCATCATCGCTATTGTACTTGCCATCAATGACAAGCATACGATGCCTGTAAAACATGCCAACACTATATAATATGCATGTTCAACTTTACCTACTATTTATCTAACTGTTGTTTATAATTAGAAGTGACTTCTAGTTCAGATATGAATGTCTTGATCACTTAGAAATTGTCTATGGTTCAGATCTATATTGTTGTTCATGTTCAAACTTATTTTTCAGATCTAACACTCTAGCATGCTCTGAATTTGGTTATATCTATTTGTTGTTTATGATCATAATTAATTTCTAATTCTGATTTGAGTGTTTTGTTCACTCAAAATTGTTTAAGCATTAGATCTATTGTTCAGATCTAATTTTTGGTTCATACCTAACTATTCAACATGCTTAGAATTTTTGAAGTTTAGATTTGTATAAGTTGAATGTGTTTACGCTAATTTTGTCTACAATTTTTTTTTATAAAAAAGGGTAGATTCTGGTTATCTTTACCAATTTCTAACACTTTTGTCTTTTAGTATAGATAAATCTTATTTTGGTGTGTTTTGATTAGTCAAAAATTATATAGAATATGCAATATGGCAAGAGGGGAATGCCTTTGGACATAATTTTGGTTCCTCCTATTTTGGGCAATTTATCATAATTTTGGTTTTTCATATTTTGGTGTTTTCACGAACTACAAATATAGTTGGTTTATATTCTATCTACATTTATATCAATTAAATTTAATTTAAACAAAAAAATAGCAATGGTTATGATTTTGGACTTGGGCTTAAAGTGCAATGCTTAGAAAATGGATTCAAAACATCAAGGACAACGAAAGGAGATTAAATCTTCCTTTTTTGTCTTAATATGGAAGGAAAGAAACTCTAAATATTTTTCAAGGTTCTGACAAATATCATTATAATTGCTATAAAGTCTCAGACTCTCAACCAAGTTAATGACACAAATGTTACATTTATTGTTGGGAATTTATCACTAGGGATCCGGAAAATAAATTATCAACAATACAGGGGAAATTGTTGGGAAACTTGAAAAAATACAAAAATAATTAATTTTTCAAGTCCTCACAAGGTAATACAAAATCACATCAAAACAAAAATAAATGTATCTAGATACTATAAGGACAATTATAATGCACTAAGAAGGCATGACCGAGGAGTAGGTTTCCCCTGCCCCTGAGAAGCTTGTGATTCCCATGTGGTTCCTCAATTCTTCCCTCTGATTTTTCTTCCTAGCGATATCAAGGATTAAGTTCTTTGCATCAATGTCAACATCTGGGGTAGCTGCAGGGAAAATTTCCACTTCATGCCCTAGGATTTTGGCAAGGTGGTATTTCAAGCAATTGATTCCACCAAACATTTCCATTCCACATAGCTTGCAACTCAATTTTTTTCTGTTATGACACTCATATGGTTCACCATACTCCCACATTGGGTCCAAGGGATTTGCCATTTTGTACAACACTAATTAAATTTTTAAAATTTAAACCTACAACAGAAAACAAATTGGGAAATTTAGAGTCCAGATCCACAAAAAACTCAAAGAATGTTGCAATTAAAATATCAAATCTACATAAGTGTTAAATCTCCCATTAACAAATGGCAAGAAGAGGCATATCTAATGGACATTATCTTGAAAACAAAGAAAAGAAAGGCATAAATTTTTCTACATACTTAGGAACATCGATATGGTAGATTGGAGTAAACCTCCACTCCACTAACGCTTAGTTGATTGCAATGAAAACTACAAATTTCCTCTTGTTTGCTTGATAGAAAATGATCATAGTACCCTCAAAGCTCAATCCCCCTTGGTAATTTTTGCTAAATGAGCTTAAAAAACCCAAAATCGCATCTTAAAGTGGATCAAATATCAGTAGGGAAATAATTTGTATTGTCTTGCAATAATGAAGGAAACTATTGCGATAATTACAAATTATCGCGATAATTTTGGGACTGGAATTTATCACGATAAACATTGGCAATATTATCGTCGAGTTGGGTTTTGGCAATAATATCGTAATAATTTTGATATTATCATGATAAGTTTAACATTGAATGTCACCAACATTAAAGATGATGATTAATGAATTGATATCAAAGAACGAGGCTTTGTTCCCAAAATACTAATCTTTAAGAATATTGTCTTGTTCCAAAGCTATGCACAAATATAACAAGAAGGATAAGAGGTCAGACATGCTAAGGAGCTATACAGCCTACTCAATAGAAAGAAGGAAAAGAGGTCAAACATGTTAATAAATTTGGATGTGGTTAGTAGTTTTAATAGAATTAACCACTTCTTTTCCAAGTTATGCAAAAACTCATATTTTCATAGCCTCTTTCTCCCTACTTGTATATTCCAATGTAGAAGCCCTAAAGGATGGAAGCAAAAGATTCAAAATCTCCTAGCCACTAAGTAAATGTTAAATAGTATACTTAACTCATAGCCACTAAGAAAATGTTAAATATAGTATACTTAACTCATAGCCACTAAGAAAATGTTAAATAGTAGGAAGTGCTAAGGCTAATGGCTGGAATGGTGCAGCCAATGTTTTGAATATGATAACACAAATTATGAATTCCATAATTGAAGTGAATTGGAGTTCCCTATATTATTTAGATATTCCTTTGACTCCTAGAAGATTGGCAGGTCCCTTTGGATACATTGAAAAGACAGATTGTAAACCAGGGTTCTTGGTGGCTTAATGTATGAGTAAGAAATATTTTCATCAAGGCAGTTCTATCAACGAACTCCTGCTCTATAACTCTGTTCCATCTCCATTAAATATTTTCATCAAGACAATTTTATCAACTCCTGCTCTATAACTCTCTTCCATTCTAGCATCTCCATTAGGGGTGTTAAATAAAACAAAAAGATTAAATCATTTCTCTTGAAAAGAGGAAAGCAATCGGAAAAAAATTCCCTTTTATCTTGGAATAAGTCGTCCTCCATCCTTTGGTAGGTGGACTTGGAATAAGGAATTCAAGAGCCATGAATCTAGCTCTTGGGCCAAAATCCTTTAAAACCTACTCTCCAGCTACTCATCATGGTAGAAGGAAGCGTTGGACAAAAGATATTGCAACTCTCCAAACCTAAAAAGGATCTTAGACAGTTGGACTCGAAATCCCAGGTTTGGAAAGTTACGTATTAGTCATTCCCCCTAATCAAGTCCTACATTGGGAGGATAAGATGATGTTTAGTAATCGTTTATGAAAGAGATGATTTGAAAATTATAAGACAAAAGGCTATTGTCATGAGTTCTTAACTTGGCAGACCTGTCAATTGTGGGGCAGAATCACCTCCCAGATAGAGCATATGGAAGAGCCCCTTAGACTATACTGAATTTCCGTTGGAATCTATGAGAAAATATGCTAATCTGTTAGCAAGATTGAAAGGCTCGGACCCTTCAGAAGAAAATTATCATGACGTATTAATATGCAGGAAATCGAGCTCCAAAAGGTGTGTAGTCTCTAAAATAAGGTTACCATAGGCAACAGCCTCGAAATAGATTTGAAGCTATACAGTTATAACTGGAACATTATTTGGGTTAAAGTATCTATTCATAAAACTAACCCATTTTTCTAGGATTTTAGCTTACAGCTGGGTGTGCTCTCTGAAGGAAAATATAAAAGAAAATTCAGAATGATTTTTGAAGAAGTCGCTTATGTTGAAGGATCATCGACCTAAAGTGTAACCTTCACCTCGTAGCCAAAAGAATAACCTTTGGGCGGTGTGATCTTTGAGCCGTGAGGAACTGTATAATTTCAGCATGCCTGGGGAATAATTAAAGCCCTGAACAACTTTTCTAAAGCCCTTGCTGCTCTGAAGGTTCTGATTATAGTAACCCTGAGAGGAACCTTTTCTCCAAATAATATTTTCCCAGGAAAGTGGAAATTAGTAAACATGGGATGTCGTACAATCAACCAGGGATTTTTATGGAAACGCAACGTCGATGAACTAGAGGTAGACAGGGTAGCAACCCATGGCGACCAAAACATTTTTAGAAGAGAGAGCCGGGAACGGGATAAGCTGTTCGTGTAATTCAGGATTTTTCAGTAATGGTTAAAATTACGATTTTTTATTGGATCGGGGCCTAAAAATCCACCTAACAATTTCCCACATAGCAAAATGTATTGAATTTTGGGGCAGATGACATTGAGAAAAGTAAAGTTAATTTGTGGATAAATTTCAATTTTTTTGAAATCATCATTAAAATTTAGCCTAAATTTTATTTTCGGGGGGATTTCTGCCCTTTTAAGATTATTCAATACTTTTAATTTTTGAAAAAATAAATATATCAAAACAAAACAATAGATGGTAAAAAGCCTAAATTACCAGAAAATTTGAATTTGGTGTCCATTCCAAACGATGGTGAAACACAACCAAATGAAAATACTTGGATGACCATTAGGGAGTGCTCTGTTCTACGATTTATCTAAAATGAAGGTGCTCTGTTCTGGACCATAATTAGTATTGGAACATAAACAGTATATGAGCAAATCTAAAATAACCGAAAATTCGTGTTTGCAAAGGTAATGATTCCTTTCTGTTTAAAGACAAACTAGTCGCACACAGTTTTCTAATTTCGACACTTAATTCTCACACAGTTTTTCCACGGTTTTCCAATTTTAACACTTAATTCAACTCCCTCACCTGACACCCTCCTCCGATGGATGCTCTCCTTTATATTTTTGCTCTTCTGTCACTATTATTATTATTAATTAATGCAGAGGAAAGTGTCACTGCCTTATCTAAACATTCTATAGTCTCTAAGAGCTTGCTCCGTCTATTAAAACAAATTGCAACATATTATCCGTCAAAAACAATGGGCTTTCTATGATGATCTAAGCACAACCCTTTTGGATAATTACGAAATATACAATACACTCATACCTCGAATGGATTCATCGCTCCACTCATCAGCACATCTTTGTATTTTATAATTAATATGAATGTATGTTTCTTGGATATCGCCAATTTTATTATTATAGGGACAACAGAAAATAACATTTCATTAGAAAATAACATTTCATTAGAAAATATAAGAGGAGAAAAATAAATGCAGGTTAGATTCCATAATCATGTTCAACCTACAGAATGAAAGAATGTGAAATATATATACATATCTCTTACCCATCTATTAAGCATAACAATTTTGAAACATAACAGCAAAAATTTATAAACAGAACAGTTTTGAAAAACAACAGTAACAATTTATACATAACAGTTTTGAAAAATGAAGGGATGATTAAAATCTATCTCGTGTCTTACATTGAAAATATTGATGTTTCTTTACTCTGTAGACTTCACAAACCACAATAATTGTCCTAAACCCAAATCTGAAAACAGGGTACATGCCAAAATAAAATTTAATTAATATAAATAATTTGCATGTAGCTTTAACACGGCCTAAACCTTAATGGAAAAAAATCAAGTCACATTCATCATTTTTCACATGCAATGATGTTTATTTCATTTTTTATTAGATTATCCATACTTTATTATCTTTCATGTTTCTAGACTTTGAATAGGTGGATAAAGAAAAATGCCTTCCAAATAAGAATAGTAAGAGTATATCAGTAAAGAATGATTAAAATTATATATATATATTCAAAAATATTTCAAACAAGTCATTATGTTTGCCTAGATTTTTGAGAATTAAAAAAAAATAATTCAACTACCTTTTTGAATAAACAAAATTTATGCATATTTTTATTAAAATTAGTTTCAAAACATGTGTATTTTTGTAGATAAAGAAAATAAATAAAAAAAACTCTTATCATGTTATATTTAAGAAAATAAATAAAATAAAAAACTCTTTCGATGCTATATTTAAAATCAGAAAGCCAACCCTGCATCCATTCAACTAGCATTTAAAAAGTTCAAGCTTCACAACAAAGTAAATTCAGCTAACTACATTTATACGTTTATGTAAAGAGATTCTAGATTCACAACAAAGTAAATTCAGCTAACTACATTTATACTTTTATGTAAAGAGATTTTAAATCTTGAAAAAATAAGGATATATAAAATATGTAATATACTTTAAATATTTGGGATTACTTTTGAGTTGACTTAAAACGGCCAGAGGTTCTGAGTTAAAAACTAAATCCAACTCTCATGTAAATTGAGATTTTATAATGTTATGTGGAAATATAAAGAAAATTAGCAAAAACTTATATAACATCATGCCTAAAAATGAATATAAAAAAAATTGATTCATATAAATTTTTAAAATCTAACTTAAAAAAATTAAATCTACAATAAAAATGAAGGTAATAAATATAATGAAGGTAATTGATACTAAATTTATTTTAACATCATGTGTCAAAAGTGAATATAAAAAATTTCATATAAATTTTCATTTAATCTAAACTCTACCATGAATGTAAGTGAAACCAAATTTATTTTGGGTAAAGTAAATAAATAATACTAAACCTCTTACCTAAATGTGAAATTTTCATAGAGTCCATCAATTGAGTCAGAAATAAATCCCATAACCAAAAAAACAAGGTGAGTCTTCATATTAAAAGTTTATAAAAAATTAAAAATTACATAACCTATTTAATTAAATGTGAAATTTCCATCATGTACAAACTCTGCAATGAATGTAACTGAAACCAATTTTTTTTTGGATAAAGTAAATAAATAATACCAAACCTGAATGTGAAATTTCTATGAGTCCATCCATTGAGTCTGAAATAAATCCCATAACCAAAAACAGAGTAAATCTTCATATTAAAAGTTTATAAAAAATTTAAAATTCCATAACTTGAATGCGAAATTTCTATGAGTCCATCAATTGAGTCAGAAATAAATCCCATAACCAAAAACAGAATAAATCTTCATATTAAAAGTTTATAAAAAATTTAAAATTCCATAACCTAAATGCTAAATTTCTATGAGTCCATCAATTGAGTCAGAAATAAATCCCATAACAAAAACAGAGTAAATCTTCATATTAAAAGTTTATAAAAAATTTAAAATTCCATAACCTATGAGTCCTTCGTATTAACAGTTATATAAAAAATTCACTCCATTAAATGATAAACGTAAAACTCTAAGTTAGCAGATCTAGTCCACCAATTCAGTCAGAAATAAATCCCATAACCAAAACCAGGGTGAATCCTTCCATTTAAAAGTTTAAAAAAATTCAAAATTCCATAACCTAAAATTAGATGAGTCCTTCGTATTAACAGTTATATAAAAAATTCACTCCATTAAATGATATAACTCTAAGTTAGCAGATGCAGTACCAAAGAATCTTTGCAACCCATGAACGCTGATAAATTGGCTAGAAAATAGCCCCACGCCCTACGCAAGAGAGGAAATCCATATTAAAAAATATTTCAACTCGAAATACTTGTTGGCATTCAAAAAAAAATCCATGTTCAAAACATTAATCACAAAACATTTAATTTCCATGTTCTAATTTCTGGGCAGCTAGATGAGAATCAATAAAACTGTCCGAAAGACGATTAAAATGAATGGAATAAATTGGAAAATGCTAGAGTATGCAATATATTTGTTATCATGGTATAGATTTGACAAAACCTTTCAGAGCTTAAATCAATGCTTGGATCCCGATTCCAATATCTGCTAACTCTTCGGAAAATTTTCTGAAACCCGTGCTGCTAATGATACGTGGTCTTCGAACCCCGTACTTCTAACTTTCTGAAACCCGTACTGCTAATTTTCTGAAACCCGTACCGCACACATCGTTCATTGATAACCAAAAGCCGTTCCGATGATTTTGAAATCCAAATGGTGATTGCCAAAACTGCCAAAATTTTCGCCAATTGATCAGCTCGTTCTCCATAAATTCTTTCAAACTATCCACAATAACATTATGATTTATCTTACCTGGCATATTATTGTCAATAATAAGGTCGAAGCCATAGATTATCTGCCGGCCATGCCATAATAATGGATATGAAAGGCATTAAAAAAATTTCAAAAACAAAAAACGGTGCACCGAAAAAACATAGAAACATAGTGCAATGCAAGCATAGTTCAACAGGCACAAAACTAAGAGATCAGAAATACAAGAAATGTACATAAAGAAAATATGAAAAACAGGTAAAATAATAATAGACAAGCCCGTAATTGCGTAACAATGCGAGAAAACAAATCAATCCATGGTCGTTCTGTAAAATAAAACAGGCACGCATGCAGGTGCATGAGATTTTGCAATACTCGAAAACAAATCAATCCACAGTCGCTCTGTGACTGTGTAATAGAATAATTTAGAGATACCAATCGATCGACCTAATTATGCTTTTAAATCAATCGAATTGGATGACCGTTGGCAATAGGGAGCGGCTGTTTTTCCTTTCTCGGAAATTGAAATTGGAGCGTTTTAGAATATTCCGGTGGTGCGGTTAAATTGAAAGTTACGGTTTTGTCGTATATTGAGAGTGATGGCGATGGAAAATCACACCACTAAATGTTAATGCACATTTCACGAGATACCAGAATAAGTGAAGTGCGAGATCGGGAAAGTATCGGGGTGGGTTCCCAATGGGTTAACTTCCATCGAAAAAAAAGTGAAGTGCGAGATGACGAGGACGCTTAACAGTTTTTTGATTTTGTGGACCAGGGAAAAAGCAAACCGTAAAATAAAAGGACCTTGAAACGTCTCCGCATAAAAGGTCACCTTTAAATTCGAAGTAATTGAAATATGCAATTTTAGGTGTGATGGGGTTTTTGAAACTGCAATCTCAATAATTTAAATGATTAAAATTGTTATATTAACAAGAAATTAATAAATTAGAATCATTTTTTTTAAATTCATGAAAAAAAAAATATATTTTTATTAGAATGTAAAATTACTTATATATTTTTATTATTGTTCATTGATTATACATCTATTAATCATTTAAAAACACTTTTATTAATATTTTTATTAAATTTAATAATTATAAATCACTGATATATATCTTCCATATTATTTAAAAGCATTAATAATGTGATAATGATTAATATCTATTGATTATAATTTTTTTTGTTTAAATCACTATTAAGCTAGACATTAAATTTGTGTATGAGATCTTTATTATATCATTTAAAAATATTTTTGTTAATATGTTATTAAAATTAAAAATTAAAAATTATGGATATTGTCCTCATCATTTAAAAGCATTAACCAAATTAAATTATGAAAAATCATGTAATAATGATATGATGATGAAAAAAATAATTATAAAATTTACAGATTTAAATAATTATTTATTTTTTAAATCATTTAAAAGCATTAATAAAATTAGATAATAATGATGAGAATTAATTAAAAAATATTCATTTTGTAAGTTTTAGTAACATAATTTTTTTTTTTTTGTAAATAAAAGAAGGACCTTATATTATATCACTAACCAAATTAAATTATGAAAAATCATGTAATAATGATATGATGATGAAAAAAATAATTATTTTTGTTATCTATTTTTTAAATCATTTAAAAGCATTAATAAAATTAGATAATAATGATGAAAATTAATTAAAAAATATTCATTTTGTAAGTTTTAGTAACATAATTTTTTTTTTTTTGTAAATAAAAGAAGGACCTTATATTATATCATTAGTGTACAACTGTGCTTCATTTGACAACCTGTTTCGCCACTTAAGGGAAACCAGAACATGTGGCTCCAAGCGATGATATGTCTATCATGGTTGAGATATAGTTTACAAAAATTGTGCAGAGAGCTGAAGGTTTCAACAGGAACCCTGTTCCATCTAGGTAGCCTAGGGTTGGCTTCATTCAGAGCCACCATTACTAAGATAATTACAAAACTGTAAAAAAAGAGTGAGGATTAAATCCCTATCCATTCTAAAACTGTAATTGATATAAAAACCAGAATCAGGGTGGGCCACGTCAAGCCGTAGGGGAACCTAGATGTCCATGAGAGGTGTATGCCGAGACGAACTTCTGCTTACAAGTGAGGCTTCATGATTGCGTTGGGGCTTCTAAGAATGCCTCATACAAAATATCCAGTCATTGATTGATTGTCCTCTGTCCATGCACCTGTTCGTCCTGCCGCTGTCAGATGTCGAAGAGGATCTCAAGATGCTCAGCTGCCAGATGATGGGCAAAGTGTGAGCCCTCCTCTCCTCCGTCTGTGCCTGTGTCTTCCGCTACAATTGGGTCCTCCCCTGCATCTGTTAGTTTCTAGCTTGGAGGGATTTCCTCCTCCACAATGCAACCTCCGTCCCCCCAGTAAGGCTCTGTTGGGAGGGGTGCCTTAGAAGGTGGCCTTCTCTTGTTCACCAAGCTCGGGCCTGGTTGCATAACTCGAGGTGGCTTTGTGTTCACCAAATTCGGGCCCGGATGTCAAACTGGAGGTGGTGCCTCTTCTTTGACAGTGTTGAGGCACTGAGGTGCCTCTTCCTTCGAAGTGCTAGCCAGAAAATGTTGAGGTGACGATGGAGAGTGCATTGTGAAGGACTGGGTCTCCATTTTTGGAATGCGCAAGGAAGTATGAGTCTGGAGTAGGGGTGGCAGGGTCTCCATTTTTGGAGTGCACAGGGTCGTTTGAGTGCTTCTGGTATGTTGACGGGGGTGGCTAAAATGGGCAAGTAAAGCTCGTTGAGAGGCTGTGAGTCGGTTGTCTTGGGTAATGGCATTCTTGTTCTTGGTGCCCCGCCTGGGATTTCCTCGTTCTCGGGGTATGGTGGGAAGAACCAGGGTGTGGGGGGGAAGCGAGGGGGTCATTGGGGGGCAGTGGTGGCCAAAGGAAGCCCGGAGGATGCACAGAGTGTGATCTGTGAAGCCAAGAGGGCTGAGGAGCACTGTGCATAAATGAGAGCATGCAAAAAACAAGAAGAGATGCGCGCCTTGGCCGTCTTTATCGCCGCCGGGAGCCATTGATGCCTCTCCCATCACCATTGAAGGCTGACGGGACTGATACAGGCGTCTGGTACCGGTGGCCTGGCTGGAACGCTCATTCGAGAGCTCCTCTAGGCGCATTGAGTTAACTCCCCTCATGGTGTGTGCCATGGGGAGTAAATACCTCAGGGGTGGCGGCTTGCGACCTTAACTCCCTCCACCATCTGTCCCTGCCAACTGTCCCCCTCCTCTTTCCAAGTGTCACCCCATCCGGGTGTGGGTGGTCCCTTCGAGGCATCTCTTTGCAGTGAGTCCAAATTGTCACGCTCTAGGGCCTCCAGGAGTTCGTGAGGGTGATTTGATGTGTGAGATCCACCCTTGCATTGGCTAGTATGTCTGCCACTCTGTTTGCATCCCTCCTCACGTGAGAGGTGATGATAGTTAGAGAGGTTTTGAGTAGTGATTGAAAGTTGTGTAGAGGGCCTAGCAGGTGCCATCTTGGAGTAATCTTTTAAGATTCCTTCCATTAATGATTTTGGAGGCTAGCTCGATTATGAGTTTTGAATCTCCTTCGATGATGAGGTAGTGAGGTTGTGGTCCAGGGTTAGTTGGACGCCTCTGATCATACCCTAGATTTCCACCGAGTTGTTGGTGTCATGGCCCAATTTTTTCGCTGTTATACTGTGAATTCTGCCATGGCTATCCCTTATGATTGTTCCTGCCCCGAAGGGACCTGGATTTCCTTTTGAAGCTTCGTCGAAGTTGATTTTATGAAATCGGGGTGGAGGGGGGGGATCAGATCAAGGGGCTGACCATAAGGGAAGAGGGGGGGAGAGGGTGTGAAGGAGAGAAGGTGGAGGATAGTGTGAGGCCCCAGGAGTTGAAAATCGAGATTTCTGCAGGGTCAGTTGGGAGGTCATCTTTGGTCCAAGGATGAAGCTGGAGGGTTTCTTGAAGGTGCGAGTGGATGGTGGACCAAATGCTGGCGGGGGTGGAGGGTTGTGAGTGAAAGACTCTCTTGTTTCTTTCTTTCCAGAGTTGCCACACTATGAAGCCTGATAGGAGCTGCCAGATCCTATTTAGAAGTTGGCTTTTGTAGGGTCCTAATCCCCAATTTTTGATCGTGTTTGTAATGCTCCCTTGGTCTCGATGGGTTCTCCGTAAATGCTGTGTGGCATGGTCCCATATATCGACACTGATGGTACAACTATTTTGAGGTGTTCCATGGTCTCCGCATGTTGATTGCAGAGATGACAGATCGAGGGGCCAATAAAGCCTCTTTTCTGGAGATTGTCCCAGGTTAGGATCTTGTTCTGTAAAAGGAGCCAAAGGAACATGGAGATTTTTGGCCAGAATTTGGATTTCCAGACGATGGTCTAGATGGGATCCTTTGGCATAGATTGAAAGCCTTCCTACAGAGCGTATCCTTCTTTGAGAGTGAAGTTGCCATGAGGTGAGTGTCCCCATCGAAGAATGTCAGGGTCATTGCTTACGCGTATTCTTCGTGGGGAGATTGCCTGAGCCTAGTTCTGCAAGTTGCAGTTTTCTGTTGCGTGTAGGTTCTGATGCGTGGATTTCCAAGTTCTCCAAGAATGGTTGTTTGGGTTGAAAACCCACATGTCTACTACTTTAGCAGTGGTTAGATTTTGTATCTGATTTTCATAGTGCCGTAGATTTTCTTCTGATTGGAGGGGTGGCATTTGTTGCCAGTAGTCAGTCCAGAACCTGGCGGTTTGACCATTACGGATTTCCCAAAAGGCATGCTCCTGGATAAGTGGTTTGTTCCTCCAGGCAGCGTTCCAGATGTTGGAACCTTGAATTTTGTCTTGCATTCGGATCCAGTGTGAGTGTTGGATGCCTGGTGCATATTTGTGTTTCCATAGTTGGGCCCATATTTTTGTAGGAGTTTTAATCCATCTCCACTAGATTTTTGCTCCCATAGTATTGTTGAGTTTGACAGGGTCGCAGAGGCCAAGGCTTTGGGTTTGCATACTTTTTCCCAGCTGAATAGAGCCCATTTTTTATATGGGTTATGACCATGCCAAATAAAGTTCCTCTGTAAATTTTTTATTTTCTTTATAACTGATTGAGGGGCTGCAAGAGCGGAAAAAAAATAGGATGGTATGGCTTGGAGAATAGATTTAAGGAGGGTGGTTCTGGCTGGGAGGTTGAGGGAGCAAAAGGTCCAGCTGCTGAGTTGATTGGAGATGGAGAGCAGGAGAGAGTCCCAAAAAAGGTTGCAGGCTGCTGAATTCGACAAGGGGAGGCCTAAGTATTGAGTTTGTAGGGAGCAGACATGAATGGAGAGTAGCTGAGAGATGTGTTATTGGATGGCCTTGGGAGTATTGAAGAAGAACAACTACGATTTGGCTAAGTTGAAGGAGGTGCCAGTGGCGTCGTTGAAGTCGAAGAGGATGGAGCAGAGCTTGTTGGATTCTTGCACCATGGGGGTGTTCATAAGCATGGTGTCATCTACAAAGTGACGATGTGAGGCCGCAGGTTGCAACCCATGGAGGGGGAGGCCTTGTAGAGATCCATTTTCTATGGAGGCTTTTATGTAACGTACCAGTCCCTTCGCCATTATTACAAAGAGAAAAGGGGAAAGAGGGACCCCTTGCCTTATACCCCGTGAGGGGGAGAAGGGTTGGGAGGGGGTGCCATTTACTAGGATTGAGAAGAAGGTGGAGGTGATGAGGTTCAAGATCTAGTCAGTCCAGTTGGTGTTGAAGCCGAAGGTTGTTAAGACTGCTTTTATATAGTGCCAGCTTAGTTTGTCAAAATCTTTTGAGAGGTCAAGCTTTAGAAGCATACCTGGTGTGCGTGTGCTTTTGAGCGAGTGAATGACCTCATGGACCAGAATGACATTGTCCATGATTTGTCTTCCTTCAACGTAGCCCGACTGCTCCTTTGAGATGATGAAGGGGATGATTGGTTTGAGTCTGAGAGCTATAACTTTGGAGATGATTTTGTAGATTACATTGCATAGCGCTATGGGTCTGAAATTTTTCGGGTTGGTGACCCTCTCTTCTTTGGGTATCAAGGTGAGGAAGGTAGCATTGAGGGCCAGAAGGACTTTTCCAGAGCTATGTGATTCCTCCACTAGTTGTCAGACTTCTTCCCTTAGCATGGGCCAGCAAGAGTGGAAGAAGTCCGTTGTGAAGCCATCAGGCCCTAAAGCCTTACCCATGGGTATCTCCTGTATGGCTTGACCAACCTCTGTTTGGCTTATGGGAGTCATGAGGGCTTCATTTTGTTCCTGGGTAATGAGTGATGGAATTTTGGCTGTCACTCTCCCAATTGCCTCAACGCAATCCTCCAGTGGCTCTGAGAGGAGGTCTTGGTAGTAATCAGTGAGCTCTTGTTTGATGTCTTGATGGGTGAGCATGGTGCTTCCCCGAGCGTTTTTTAGCTTGGTTATGTGGTTAATGTAGCGCCTGTGGATCATAGAGTGGTGGAAGATTTTTTTTATTTTATTCCCCTTCTTTGAGCCATTGAACTCTAGATTTCTGTCTCCAGAGAATTTCTCCCTGTTTTAGCCTTCTTCCAACTGCTGCCTGGTGTGCTACTCTTCCTGTTGCTAAGTTGGGGTGTATCCGGTTTGGATGGCCTGGGTTTGTAGGGCTTCGAGTTTTTGTTCTAGGAGTTTTCTCTCTTGGAAGATGTTTCCGAAGACTTCTTTGTTCCACTTTCGCACCTGCTGTTTGAATTATTTGAGCTTCTGCTGGAAGCAGTACATTTTGGTTCCCTGTTGAATCTCGACCATGTCCCACCAATGACGAGCAATATTTTGGAAGTCCAGGTGTGAAAACAAGAACTTTTCAAATATGAAGGGTTTGATCTTGGGGGAGGCTTTAGTGTCAACCTAGCGCTGAACATGCCAATGATACGAGCCTTCTTTTGGGAGGATGTTGGACTCGATTAGGGGTCCTTCCAAGAGAAGGGTCTCTGAGAGAAGAAAGCGATCGAGCCTGTAGGTGATTTGTTGGGGTCCCATGCACTTGTTCGTCCAAGTGAATGTTCCATTTCCATTTTCTATGTCTACCAGTTTGTGTTGATCTAGGAGCTCCTGGAATTTTATGTTGTCTTGTTCCAATCTCTTCTTCCTGCCTCTTTTTTCCTCCAGTGTGAGGATCATATTGAAGTCTCCCCCCACTATCCATCTCTGATTGTTGGCTATGGAGCTAAGGTATGCTAAGTTTTGAAGGAAAATTTCTTTTTCCTGGATGTTCTATGGTCCATAGACATTATTGATCAATCCATCTTTGTCAGAGGCTATTGCTCGATAGTGGGTTGTAAGAGTTCCTGGAGTGGAGAAGCCTTGGTTTAGAATGACCGTGTTTGGGTTCCAGATAATGGCTAGGTCGCCTGCTGCACCTTTCGAGTCTATGTGGTACGAGTTGCAGTTGCGTCAACATTTTCTGAGAATATCTTCTACGATCTGCCCCGTGCACTTGATTTCTTGGAGAAGGAGGATGTCTGGGTCTTCCGTTTTGATGCAGTTTCAGAGGATCCTTTGCTTGGATCTTCCATTGAGGCCCCTGATGTTCCAAGTGATGACTTTCATGATTTAACAATTTGGTGGGTGGGAAAAGGAGCTCTCTGAGAGATTTTGTATCTGTCCTGAGTTGATCATGTAATTGTCGGCCTCCTTGATGAGCTGTTGCGCTGTTTTTCTGCCTCGCCTTTTGTTTTCCTTTGTATTTCTTCTTTGATCTGGGTTTGGATCTCCTCTAATGCCCAGTCGTAAGGTTGCCCCTGTTGACGAATCCAGAAAAACCTTGTGGACTTTCCTTAGCTAATCTTCGAGTAGGGTTTGTAGATCTTTCTTGTTAAGAGCTTCTTCAAGTCTGTCTAGGTCTATTTCTGCTAGGTTCTGTTCATTCATTTCCATGACTGTGTCTTCCTCCTTATCTAGTGCTTTGCTTGAATCTGGACAGATCAAAGGGTAGCCTAGGGTTTCCTGGGTTGGGGGCTCCTATGGTTTCCGGTTTTCCTTGTCATTGTTTCCATCAGCTCCCATTGCTTTGTGGGGGTTTTCCACCTCTTCTGTCGCTGGTAAACTTGTTAGGGATTCAGAGGAGTTGGTATTGGGGTTTTTCCGGCTATTATTGGCGGCTGGTTTCTTCTGCATTTGCCTTCTGCGATTCTGCACCTGATTGAAACCATCCTTTGGCTTCTCTTCCTCGGCTGGCTTGGGGGGGACGTTGAGGGGGCAGTCTCTGAAGAGATGTCCATGCTCATGGCACTTTCTGCATCTGAAGGGTATGTGTTCGTAGTCTATGGTTTGTGCCCATTCCTCATCTTGATATTCCAAGGTTATTGTGCCTGGGAGGGCTTTGGATATGTCCATGTAAACAAAGATTCTAGCATAGGAGGTATACTTCCTGTTCTTGGTGGCTTCTGAGGACTTGACATGCTTACTGAGAGTGTTGCCTATGCCTGATAACATTTCTTCTAACCAAAACTCTTGAGGTAAGGAATAGAGGTGAATCCATACCGAGGCATAGGCAAAGTTCTCCTTCTCTCTGTAGAAGCATTCAGTCCAGAATTGCAGGGTCCGCCTTCAAATACATGGTCTTTGTCTTCCAGGTTGTAGAATATGACTGTGAAGAATCCCTTAGAGCTCAACTGGAGCTCGTAGTCTCCCTTGGGGTGCCACCATGATTTGATCTAACAAGCGAGGTCTCTTTCCGAGGGCCAAAGGCCTAGGAACTTGCCTATGAGGGCATGATCCCTCATGAACTGAGTGTGCTCTCCTATTTTGTTGCTTTTTATGATATATCGAGGTGCCGTCGGGGTATGCAGAATAAATTTTCCAGGTATCCAAGAACGAGTTGCTTTTGGATGTGAAGTCTCTGCATCCATGTTCGTGCCTATGACTCCGTGTGTTTAGTCCTGCATGTATTGTTCTCGTAGGTGTTGTGGCGGTTCGAAGGACGGCCTACGTGTGCGAACATTCTGCGAGTCATTCGCTGCAATATTACGGTATGAGGGGGCTTCCGCCCCCCTTCAACAATCATTCTACTAAATCGGTCAGAGCTTCAGTGCAGAGTGCGACAGGTGCTTGTAGAGGTAGTCGACGAAGGAAACGAGGGGGAGGGAATCCTAAGAGCATGAAACCCTAGTTCGAAAATGAACTTGGTATAATCATATAATTGTTCATGAAAAGGATAGAGAAAAAACTCAGTAACATAATTAAATTATAATAATGATAGAAATTAATTAAAGTAATATTTTGTAAGTTTGAAATATTTTCACTGTTTTGAAAATATGAAAGACTTTAATGATATGAAAATATGTATTAATTTGATATAGTAAAAAATTATATAATATGTATGATTTTTTTTTATAAATTTTTAGTTTTTAATTAAAATTATTTTTATTATTAAATTTAGTAAATTAAAAAATATAATTATTAATAACTTGGTTTTAAAAATTTGATTTTTTTTATATTAATAATGGATTTAATATTTTTATAGATTTTTAATTGAAAATTATTTTTATTATAAATTTAGTCAATTAAGATATATTATTATCATTAACTTGGTTAATTTTTTTTTTTTATTTAAAATAGTAAATGATATGAAGATATATTATTATCATTATCTTGCTTTAAAAAAAGATTTTTTTTTAAACTAGTAAATTATATTATTATTTTTGGAACAATATATTTAAGTTACTTAGTCTTTTAAATTATATTTCAATTCAATTGAAATATATATGTAAATTATTTAGTCTTCTAAATTAGATTTCACCTAAATTCTACACAATCTCATAGATACCAATAAATTTTAATAAAAAAAATTAAGTAAATGAATTCTCAACTTCAATCAAAAATTAAAATATAAACCAAAATTTAAATAGAAAATTTAAGTAAATGAATTCTCAACTTCAATCAAAAATTAAATTTTTATATAAAAAAATTAAAAAAAATATTTTTTTATTAAATAGTTTAAAATGTTCATTTTGATTTTTTAAATAATAGTTTACATTTAATATATTCAATTTAATTTTCAATAAATATTAATACATAAATTAAAATAAATTAAGTAATACTATGATAAAGTTAAAAGGTTTATAAAATCCTTAAATTTCATCCTTGCACCTACCAAAAGATAGGGTTTAAACCACAAGACAAGAAGACCAAACACTAGACTAAACACAAGGTAAAGACAAGAAGACCAAACACTAGACTAAACACAAGGTAAACACCATGCATAGTAAGAAGAGGAAGACAAATGTGAACAACCAGGGGACGCAATGACTCCATAATGGAGCACTTAGTTAAAAAATAACAAAATTGTCAAATAAGGAGAAGTCTTGGTCACCAATTAACTCTTTTGAGATGACTTGACAAGCCTACCCACATACAAGGAAGAAGTGAGAAGACCAAAAGAAATTGGGTTTTCCCACTTCCTCTAGATGACTAACATGGAGTATCTATGAGCCACCATCCTTACACCTACCAAAAGGATGGTATTGACAAGAAAAGTCAAAAGGCAAAAAGACCAAACACTAAACAAACTCACATGCCTAAAAAGGTAAACTTACCCAATAGTCTTAAGAGTGAATTTCTAATGGTCACAAGTGAATTAACATTCAAATATTCAAGAGGTAAGTTGGTTGTTCACACTCAAATTGAGATTGAAGATAGAAATTAAGTGATTCTTATTCATATTCATATGTTAAAAGGATAGTAGCTCACATTACCCGATCTATATTGACATTGCTATTAATTAAGGTTGAATCAAAGAAGAAATGTATTTCTTATTTAAGTTATTTATGGTTACATTTATACACATATTTGACTTGTAACTTTGCTTCAATTTTTTGGGGAAAAAAAACATAAAGTCATCTAAATACTTAAATACTTGTGTGTGAGGGTAACCATTGCATCAAGTTCATGAGAATATGTGTCTTGCCACATGGAATTATGTGTATCCTCTCACAAGACCCGTACATGTCAAAAAATAAAATATAGTTACAAATACTTTAAAGACTATGTACCAAATATTTGTCAATTGCAAAAATAAATACATAATCAATGAAAATATAAAAAATATCTCAAACTAGCCTCATCCAAGAAACAATTTTGAATTGGATCCTTTATCAGGCCATGAAAAGTATGCATGCAATGAGAGCATCGATGCAGAACAACTGGGTTGGAACTAGAATCATAGGCTTGGCCAAACATGTTGCATGGTCTAGAATCAATGTGGCTTGAAGGCCCTACAATTGGTGGTCTAACATCATCATACAATGGATGTTGATGTGAAGCTACCCCAAACATGTTATGTTGTGTTGAAATTACTAAGACAACTGAGAGTGGGGGGGGTGAATCAGTTGTTACTGTGCTTAAACAATATATGACTATTCAAACAATTTTTTTAACTTCTCCAAGTGAGCATCAATATTATACAAGATATGAACAACATAAATAATTAACATCAGTCACACATAAGATATACAAAGAGACAGATTTTCACGAGGAAACCCATAAATGGAGAAAACCTCTTATTCTTCGAATGATAGGCAGTCTTTTAGATTCTGTACATCATCAATTTTTGAGCACCAACTCAATGTGAGGCTACTACCTCGGTTTTACAAGCTCCAACTTGATGAGAGCACCAACCCTCTGATTTCTCTAGCACCCACTAAAAGGAAGCCTCAACTCCCTGAGTGTTCCAACACCACCTGGACTTATACAAGCACCAACTTGCATACATAAAACTCTATTTTTTTCCCTAGCACCACCCTGCCACCCTATTTTCTAGCCACAACTAGATGGAAGATACAACTTCTAATATTCAAGAACCAACTTGAATACCATAGGACCACAGTCCTCCCTAGCACCACCCTACCTTCCTGATTATGAATTTTTAACTGAATAATCAACAATACAGATATATCAATTCTTACTGATTCTTCTTTGTTTTGTAAATCTACTCTACTTCTGTCTGTTCTGCAATTCTGCTCTTCTTCTGTCTGTTCTGCAACTATGCTCTACTTCTATCTGTTCAGCTTCTGTTTCTCATCTCCGAGTTTGATCTCACACCGTGCACACTGTAATTTTACCTTTCTTACAGTTCAACTCATTTTTTCAATCAGAATAGTCACACCCACACAGTTACTGCTTTTCTCTTTTATGCTCTCCCCCGATTCAGTTACACCGAATCTCCAATGAAACACAACAACAACTGAATCGCCAAAGTTCCAATAAATATGATTCAGTTCTTTTAACTGAATCATATATGGACAATTAACCGTGAGGTAAAACAATATCCCTTCAATCAAGTTCCCGATTAATCAGCACCGTTGGATTACACCTGCAGGGACTCGCGTTTATCCTATATGCCCACTGGCTGTGACCGAACGCTAAACAAAAAGTGATTTAGCGATTTCACGTTTTTGAAATCTTGTGACGAGATATCTCGACTCTCCCATGTTGCAATCTCTGAAACAGAGCTTAGCTGGGCTAGCTCCTTCCTCTCATATGACCACTAGTTGTGACCAAGCACTTATCTAGAAAGTGATTTTGCGATTCGAGACTTCGGGGATCTTGGTGTGAGGTTTCTCAACTCTCCCAAGTCACGATATCCAAAATGGAGCTTAGATGGGCTAGATCCTTCCTCTCCTATGACCACCAGTTGTGACCAAGCGCTTATCCAAAAAGTGATTTCGCGATTCGGGACTTCGAGGATCTTGGTATGAGGTTTCTCGACTCTCCCAAGTCGTAATTTCTGAAATGGAGCTTAGATGGACTAGCTCCTTCCTCCAGCCTTTGATGATGTGACCTTAGCTATGACCACGGGCCAAACATTCAAGCACTTCACTTTCCTGATCAATGGTCCAGATCTCTTTTTTCGATCTGACGACTCATATTTTATCACGTATTCACATATCGCGAGTTCATGTGTCACGTTCCTTTGACTCCTCCAACTTGCGAGTCAACGAAATGTTGATCGCTCACCACATGTCCTGTGGCTCCAATGGTCAGGATCATTTCACGACTTCATGTATCACAAGTTCTCACATCATGCTCCTTTGACTCCTCCAATGTGCAAGTCAGCGAAATTTCAATCGCTCACCACGTTTCCTCTATGATTTCGGAACTTGTCTCATGCACTTTCCTTAGGATCCAACGGTTGTTGGTCTTTGACGCTTTGATACAACATCTGAGATTTGTTCTCCTCTTCTGCGCGCTCCTCCTATCTAAATTCATATCTGACTGCCATTGGGAATTCGGGATGGGTGATCCAACAATCACGGTTGCTCCTCCTTCTGAGATTATGTTGTTGTTCTTGCCATGCCATCATCGCTGCGCTGTTGATCTTGCTATTATTGACAAACAAGTATACTCTAGTCGTGTTGATCTTGCCATCAATGACAAACAAACATACTTATCCTTTTGCCTGTAAACATGCCAACATGTTGAACTATACTACGTGTCATGGACAATATCGTAGTGCTAGTGGCCCAAACTCTATCTCTAAGTTGAGG
>ML794170.1:228109-247352 GCA_009831015.1 Picea engelmannii
TATATATATATATTTGAAAACAAATTTGGGGCTATATATAGGTAAACCAAAAAAACCTCTCTATGTAAACAATTCGCCCAACGAAAATTTCAAACCTCTTAATTTCGCCCATGGGCGAAATTTCGCCCCTAAAATCACCTATGGAGAGGAAGCCATAAGAGGATAAAGGCCATAATACATCTTTTTCCCAAGGCTTGCCTTTGTTATATAGCTCTTGGAGGAGGCTTGGGAGAGGCTTCTAGATCTTCTAGAGAGCACTAGAGACTAGAATTATGTGAGTTCCTAGGCCTTTGATCTTCCTTGATTGAGAAGAGTCGAGACCAATCCCCTAGAATTCACCAATGTCAAAATAATTGACATGGCGACCCATAATAAACTTGGCCCATAATTTATGAAGAAAATGCAAGGGAACTTCCCTATTATTGCAAGGAGGTTTATCAAATACCATAAACCACCTATCCATTAGTGGTCTTTCCATGGCTGGAATGTGTACTAGTGTTATAGCCTTAATTTCCACCCTATAGGCCAGAGAGGAATCCATTAGAGGATAAAGGACAAAATACATCTTTTTTTAAGGATTTCCTTTGTTATATAGCTCTTGGAGGAGGCTTGGGAGTGGCTTCTAGAGAGCATTAGGGACTCAAATGATCTGAGTTCATAGGCCTTTGACATGAAGATAAAGGCCATAATACATATTTTTCCTAAGGATTGAACCCTTTTCAATCCCTTGTTGGCATCCTCGTGGGACACCAAGTAGACAACAAGCAAGGCCCTCGTTGGACACTAGTGGCTTAACAAGCGAGGCACTGCCAAACTTCTAGAATCGGGAGTTACGAGGTGATAGGAAAGGGATGAGTTGGACCTTCATGTCAAAGGCCTAGGAACTCACATCATTCGAGTCTCTAGTGCTCTCTAGAAGATCTAGAAGCCTCTACCGAGCCTCCTCCAAGAGATATATAACAAAGCCAAGCATTGGGGAAAAAATGCATTATGGTTGTTATCCTCTTATGGCTTCCTATCTAGCCTATAGGGTGGAAATTAAGGCTATAACAACTAGTCCATGCAAAAATGCATCTTTCTTGTTTTAGGTTGTTGGTGGGTTTTAGGGTTAATAAACAATTGAACATTCAATCTCGTTGGTTATATGAAAGTTTTTCACTTCTTCTTTGTTATTGCACATATTATAGGTTAGGCAAAGCCCAACCCAACCACCAAGTGGCGACAACTAAGAGAAACTATACCCAATGTCACCTCGATATAGGTCTCGCGCTTCAAGGGTGACTAGGTCACTCTAGGGAGGCAATCCCGGTGACCCTAGGGGGAATGGGGTATGAAAATGGAAATGGAAAGAGTAAGGCCCCTAAAGGTCAATGTTCTATATGGAAAGTGGAATATTAATATGAGTTTTAAATTATTTTGAGGTTTCCAAAGCCTTGGGTGAATTGTCGATAAATTGGTACCTGCCCGAGACACAAGGAAAACCACTTTGCAATGTAATATGTTAGTTGGATCAGCAAGCTAGGCCTATTGTCCCTAATTGAAAAAGGAAATAGAAATATATATCAGCAAGAACAATAGCTATTTACTACATAATTAACCATCAAAATTGTCAAATAATTATTAGACAATGAAGCACTAAACCAATAGATAACTTTCTAATATTCAAACACAAACTTTGACGGTAAAAGAGGGCTGCTAGATAGTGTTTTCACAGAATTATTGTAGATGCATTATGGATTTAGCAAAAACTTTCTACAACAGCAATATTCAACCACAAAAAATCACAAGTAAACCACCCAAAAGATGCACAACGATTAGTAGATTAATATGGCAACTTCTTAGTAATTTTTTGACGGATGAATAGTGAGTAAGAGAAAGAAGTTAAATGAGTTTGTTGCAGCCTGAATGTCATAAAGTTTATAACAGCAATAAAATGTCCTTGACCAATCAAAACGCCCTTGTGGCCTTAGCAAGCTTAGAGCACATAAAATAGATTCCAATTTAGACAACCTCAAAATCTCGTGTTTTCACGTCTACCAATGCAATGATTTTATTTCTCCAATGCAAAGAAGATTACTTCCTTTAACTATTGGGTTGTGGAGTCTCAAAATTAAATAGCTAGGTGATTTAATTCCTTGGGGGTGTAATCCTTTTTACTCCCCAAGGCAAGCTAAGCTAGCTAGGAAAAACCCTAGGAGGGTGTAAACCCTTTTAATCCTCCTAGTATTTCCTTATGCAAAAAAGTATTTCAAGACAATTACAATGGAATTAGTGGGGTTGTATGCACTTATAATCCCCAAAATCTTAAGCAAATTAACCCTGAAACCAAGAAAAGAAGCAATAACAACAAAGATTCCTTACCTACTCCAAGCATTAACAAGATAAACCTCTTTAACCAAGCAAATCCACCATAAAGCAAGAAATAGTCCTCCACTAGAGATAGAGCATCATCCATCCATCCAATAGCCAAAGTAAAACCATTACAAGAGAGTAGAAACTAAGAGACACTGAGAAATGCCCAAATAGGGTGCAAAATTTCAGCCAAGTATCCTTTTACAGGAGGAGAGTTATGATGATTAAGATGAGATCTTATGATCTCTTATTTATACAAAATGTCACTAATATAGTTTGTCCACATAATATTAGGGTAAACCAAAAGACTAGGGTTCAACAACCCTAATATTTTCCCTTTACAAAGATAATATTTTAAAGTTCAATATAATTTCACTTTTTCATAAATAAAACCCTAAAATGGATGTGACGTATCCCTTTTAGGGGATGTTTTAGCTCTTTGACCAAGTTGTTGGAGTTGTAGTAGCATGACTAGGCCTCCAAAAGCCACTTGTGTTCAATCCACATCCTCTTCCTTATGATCAAATCCTTCTTTCACCAAGACGTCCACTTTTCCATGTCTCACCACCAAACCCTAGCCCCCCAAATGGCATCGTGCTCCTAAAGATGACATTTTGCCTCTCCTAGGAAAAACGTTTGGCATGTAGGGGCTAGGCTATGCCATTCAAGTCATCCTCTAGGCATCTGAAGTTTCATATCTCTCATTTGGCATGCGGGCCCTAGGCATCCACCTATGGGCTTCAAGCCCCATGGAAGCCCAAGCTAGGCTTGTTCCGCCAAAACTATCCACCAACTAGGTCCTACAAAGACAAATAAGCATGCCCTCCAAGGATCTCAAGTCAAAATATCATGATAAGTAAATCAAGTTAATAAATGATCCACCTAAGAATGTGCATCAAAGATTACCCTGTCAAACAATTAAGTGCTCAAAGACATTATGCAACTTTCCAAGCTTGGATATGGGAGGGTTGATGAGGTACCCTATTGGGTAGATCTTGCCCTGTGTCAAGGAGTGTTTCCAAGAGATCCATCTCTAATCCATGTAAAGTGGATGAAATGGTTAAGGGTCAAGACTCAATGGGCATGGGGTTCATGATATACAAGGGTTTGTAGTGACTTATTCATGGGTGCCTTTGTAGAGGGTGTGTGGCACCTTTGTTTGCAATGCAATTTTTCCAAGCCCATCGTTTTTCCATTTTTTGTTTCTTTCAAAATTTAGGGACAAGTTGAAGGCCATTGTCCTAGCGTGGTGTCCAGATAATGACAATGTCACTAACAAACATCTAGTGGAAATGAGAAGGTTGACTCGTGATGAGACCCCCTTTCTCTCAGCCATGCAACTAAGAGCCATTACCCTAGCTTGGTGACCAAATGATGGTTACAATGTCATACCACTAAATATACATGATCATGATAGGCCAGCTCATGATGAGACCTCCTATTCTCCAACTAACCTTTTAAGCATTCATAAGCATATTTATTGTGGGTCCCCCTTTTCTCAAAGATAAGTGTTTCATTTCTTTCTTGGGTGATCCCTGGGTGAAGCATCTAGAAGGTTTATATGTAGGCTTTTATCTTTTACCCAACAACAATCCTTCTGGGCCTTCAACCCCTTCTTCCCATAGAATGAGGGACAACCCCTTCTTGGGTCAAGACACCCTAAAATCCCAAGAAATAAGGAAATGGGGGGAAATAGTGATGGAGAGTGGTAAGTATGGTTGGGAATGATATGATGGCTCTTCAAGGGAGTTACTAGTAGAAAACACATCCCTAAGGAAGACCACTTACTAGGGCACAATGTCAACCACCAAGGTGAAGCAAGGAAAAAGGCATAATGTCCAAGCATATGTTATGAAATATAAAGCATTCTAAGATACAACATATTCAAATGCCTCAAATATTGAAATGGCACTTACCATAATGCCTGATTTGTACCTCATGGAGAAAGGCCCATTGCCTCTCAGAAGCCAGCTGGTGTGGTGGATGCCATTTGAGAATCTATGACCTCTATGGTGGTGAGAAGGGTCTCCATCTGTGAAAAAGGATATTGTTGGTCATATAGTCTCTCGGTACTCCATATCTGCAACCTGAGGGGCTCGAGACATAATCTCCTTAGTTATCCCACAAAATGGGGATAACATCTGGCTCCTACTTGGGGACATATGCTCGCCGCAGAGTGCATGAGAAATGCAACATCTTCTGGTAGACTTGTGCTTGCCAAAACTTAGAAAAAGGGATCATAGCATCTAGGGTGGTGCTATCACCCTTTATCCATAAAAATCCAAAATAAAAGCTAATCTAGAAAATAAAAATTTGACATTTTTTCAAAAAATTCTAAACTAATCATGAAGTCAATATGAAAGCAGATAAAAATGAAAATCAAATGCATATAAACTAATATGAGCAATCCTGATGCAAATGCGAGAAATCAAAATGACCTACCTACTTACCTGGGGCCATGGGGCCTTGAAGGTCAAGTGATGGATGATGTCAGGTGAAGTCATACAACCAATGCGACCAACTGATCATCTCATCAAAGTATCTCCCCCTGTGCTTAATCATATAATACAATAAAGATAAGTTAAGCACATAATCATGAGTATGAACACACATATAATCGATCATGAAATAAAACTCATGGAGATGGGTGGGAGGGACAAAATCATGTTGGAAAAAATATATTTCATTTTGATCATGCAAGGAATCCTGCCTGAAGTGATAGCCACAAGCTTGATCAATCCATCTATGAAGGGGGATACTATATGTAGATGAAGGATCATCTTCATCTGCACACAAAGACTCACTGCTTGTTGAGGACTAAGAGGAAACAAGATATCGGAAGAATATTGCACGGTCTCTTGGAGAAGAGGGTAAGAGGTAAGGAACATGCTCAGGTGTAGAAAAACATTGCCTCTTCACCTATGAATTTTCAAGAAAATCTCCAAGATGAAAATACTTCTGCTTTGAAGAATGAGCCTCTGATCGCTCTGAGGTGGCCACGTCCCGTATTCCTCCAAAATTGAGGATGAAAGTGGCTGAGTGTCCTCGAATAAATTTGTAATTATTTCATCATCAGGCTCCCAAACATATAAACCATATACGCATGAAAAGTAGTCTTCTGAAGATGACAACTCAAACCCCTTTTCTTGAGGGGTACCCTCAATGTCATAAATGGGGTCTCTATCGAAAATGACATGACCAAAGTCCCACCCGTGTCTTCCAGTCTGTATGAAAGTGTCTATATGCTCGTCAATTGTGTGTATAGGTTCTTTCACAAGGCCATCAACCAAAACAACCATCTCTTTGTTTTCATGTGCATGAGGATTAGTGGCATGAGCATCATCATCATGTGGAAGGGCATATGCGAGTGCTTCATCTTTGTTAAATGCATCATCTAGATCTTCATCATGAGAAAATTCATTGAGATCTTCTTGGTAACTTTCTTCATATGTCTCTTCTTCAAGCATTTCTTCATTGTCAAGGGCAGGAAAAATATCTTTTATGTGATTCGTCATTTCCTTAGCAACTTTATTAGCATATTTTTCCTTTTCCATCTATAAAAATGCCATCTTTGAGTCATAACAAGTTCTGGAGGAGGGTTCATCCCATGGTGCCATAATTCCATTGATAGAAAAGACACCTCAATGGAGTTTCTAGGTGAGATCAAGTCTCATCGAAGGAGGGAAAGGGGGAAAGAGGGAAAGATGGGTTCGTGGAAGGTGGAGTCGCCAGATGAGCTTCAAGAAGAGCTCATCAAAAAAAGTGGAAAGGGAACGTCCTTTGGGTGGAGTCACCAGAAAATATAGGGGATAGAGGATCTGGGATAGCTTGCCAAAGTGTCGTTAGGGTTCGAAAAAGGATTCAAAATCCTCCCCGACAACGACACCAAAATGTTATCACACAAGTTGTAGTTTGGGCAAAGCTCGACCCAACCACCAAGTGGTGACAACTAAGGGACACTATACCCAATGTCACCTCAATATAGGTCCCACACTTCAAGGGTGACTAGGTCACTCTAGGGAGGTGATCCCGCTGACCCTAGGGGGAATGGGGTATGAAAATGGAAATGGAAAGAGTGAGGCCTCTAAAGGTCAATGTTCTATATGGAAAGTGGAAGATTAAGATGACTCTTAAATTATTTTGAGGCTGCCAAAGCCTTGGGTGAATTGCCGAGAAGTTGGTACCTTCCCGAGACACAAGGAAAACCACTTTGCAATGTAATATGTTAGTTGGATCAACAAGCTAGGATTGTTGTCCCTAATTGCAAAAGTAAACCAAAATATATATCAGCAATAACAATAGCTATTTATTTCAGAATTAACCATCAAAATTGTCAAATAATTATTGGACAATGAAGCACTAAACCAATAGATAACTTTCTAATATTCAAACACAAACTTTAACGGTAAAATAAGGCTTCTAGATAGTGTTTTCAGAGAATTCTTGTAGCAGCCTTATGGCTGTAGAAAACAATTGCTACATCAGTAAGATTCAAGCAACAAAAATCACAAGTAAACCACCCAAAAGATGCACAATGATTAGTAGATTAATATGACAACTTCTTAGCAATTTTTTGACAGATGAATAATGAGTAAGAGAAAGAAGTTAAATGAGTTTGTTGCAGCCCTAATGGCTGTAGAATAAAGTTTATAACAACAATAAAATATCCTTGACCAATCAAAACACCCTTGTGGCCTTAGCAAGCTTAGAGCACATATAATAGATTCAAATTTAGACAATCTCAAAATCTCGTGTTTTCACATATACCAATGCAATGATTTTATTTCTCCAATGCAAAGAATATTAGTGTATTTAACTATTGGGTTGTGGAGTCTCAAAATTAAAGAGCTAGGTGAGCTACTTCCTTGGGGGTGTAATTTGTTTTACTCCCCAAGGCAAGCTAAGCTATCTAGGAAAAACCCTAGGAGGGTTTAAACCCTTTTATTCCTCCTAGTATTTCCTTATGCAAAAAATTATTTCAAGTCAATTACAATGGACTTAGTGGGGTTTTATGAACTTATACTCCCCAAAATATTAAACAAATTAACCCTGAAACCAAGAAAAGAAGCAATAGCAACAAAGATTCCTTACCTACTCCAAACATTAACAAGATAAACCTCTTTTTAACCAAGCAAATCCACCATAAAACAAGAAATAGTCTTCCACTAGAGATAGAGCATCATCCATCCATCCAATAGCCAAAGTAAAACCATTACAATAAAGTAGCAACCAAGAGACAATGAAAAATTCCCAAATAGGGCACAAATTTCAGCCAAGTATCCTCTCACAAGAGGAGAGTTATGATGATTAAAATGAGATCTTATGATCTCTTATTTATACAAAATGTCACTAAGATAGTTTGTCTACATAATATTAGGGTAAACCACAAGACTAGGGGTCAACAACCCTAATATTACCCCTTTACAAAGATAATATTTAAAAAATCAATCTAATTTCAATTTTGCACAAATAAAACCCTAAAATGTATGTGACATCTCCATTTTAGGGGATGTTTTAGTTCTTTGACCAAGTCGTTAGAGTTGTAGTAGCATGACTAGGCCTCCAAAGGCCACTTGTTTTCAATACACGTCCTCTTCCTTATGATCAAATCCTTCTTTCACTAAGACGTCCACTTGTCCATGTCTCACCACCAAACCCTAGCCCCCATAGATGACGTCATGCTCCTAAAGATTATGTTTTGCCTCTCCTAGGAAAAACGTTTGGCATGTAGGGGCTAGGTCATGTTATCCAAGTCATCCTCTAGGCCTCCGAAGTTTCATATCTCTCATTCGGCATGCGGGCCGTTGGCATCCACCCGTGGGATTCAAGCCCCATGGAAGCCCAAGCTAGGTTTGTTCCTCCAAAACTATACACCAACTAGGTCCTGTAAAGATAAATAAGCACACCCTCCAAGGATCTCAAGTCAAAATATCATGATAAGCAAATCAAGTCAATAAATGAGCCACCTAAGCATGTGCATCAAAGATTACCCTGTCAAACAATTAAGTGCTCAAAAACATTATGCGACTTGCCAAGCTTGGATATGGGAGGATTGACGAGGTGTCCTATTGGGTAGATCTTTCCCTAGGTCAAGGAGTGTTTCGAAGAGATCCATCTCTAAGCCATGTAAAGTGGATAAAATGGTTAAGGGTCAAGACTCAATGGTCATGGGGTTCATGATATACAAGGGGTTGTAGTGTTTCATTCATGGGTGCCTTTGTAGAGGGTGCGTGGTACCTTCGTTTGCAATGCAATTTTTCCAAGCCCATTGTTTTGCCATTATTTGTTTCTTTCAAAATTTAGGGACAAGTTGAAGGCCGCTGTCTTGGCATGGTGTCCAAATAATGACCGTGTCACTCACAAACACCTAATGGAAATGAGAAGTCTAGTGCGTGATGAGATCCCCTTTCTCTCAACCATGCAACTAAGAGCCATTACCCTGGCTTGGTGACCAGATGATGGTAATGTCATACCACTAAATATCCATGATCATGATAGGTCATCTCGTGATGAGACCTCCTATCCTCCAACTAACATGTTAAGCATTCAATATCATATTTCTTGTGGGTCCCCCTTTTCTCAAAGATAAGTGTTACATTGCTTTCTTGGGTGATCCTTGGGTGAAGCATCTAGAAGGTTTATACATAAGATTTTATCTTTTACCCAACAACGATCCCTCTGGGACTTCAACCTGTTGGAGTTACTTCACACAAACCTAGGATTTATTTTTCCTAAGGTTTTTTCTTGTTTATTAGTCATAATTAGTCATTATCCAGTCTCCTATATTTAGGGGATAATATTCCACTTGGAGAATATTCTCTTTCAATTGACACTTCAGTTTGACTAGTTGAGTTGAGTTTAGATGTTGCATTGGTTTTGTCACCATGCAACATTGGGATCATCCCATGCTAATGCACACTTGCCTTGGGATCATCACCAGACTGGCGCATTACCCTTGATTTCTCGAGTTAACTCCTTACTACTCTCTGTCCAATCAGTTAACTGAAGACTAGTTGACTAGTTAACTCAACTAGGTGGTAGTTCCCTCCCGTAACTGCCTAAGAGACTAGACTAGGTGGCAGTTCACTCACATAATTGTTGGTGTGTGTCGAGATCACTCTAGACCACCACTATGGCACATTAGTTACTCATGTATCCTATATCTATGGTAAATTATTCACTCTTTGAGTGTGGAATACGGTTAGTGAGAATTCTTCTATTCTTTCTATCTTGCTTCTTCTTTCTCAATTTCTCTCTGCAAATGTGTGTAGTATTTTCTAGCTATATCTATTATGTGCAGGTTCAACACATTTACACAACCCCTTCTTCCCATATAATGAGGGACAACCCCTTCTTGGGTCAATACACCCTAAAATCCAAAGAGATAAGGAGATGGGGGGAAATAGTGATGGAAATTGGTAAGTATGGTCGGGAATGGTACAATGGATCTTCAAGGGAGTTCCTAGTAGAAAACCCATCCCCAAGGAAGACCACTTACTAGGGCATAATGTCAACGACCAAGGTGGAGCAAGGAAAAAGGCATAATGTCCAAGCATATGTCATGAAATCTAAAGCAATCTAAGATACAACATACTCAAATGCCTCAAATATTGAAATGGCACTTACCATAATACATGACTTGTACCTCATGGAGAAAGGCCCATTGCCTCTCGAAAGCCAATTGGTGTGGTGGATGCCATCTAAAAATATACGACCTTTGTGGCGGTGAGAAGGGTCTCCATCTGTGAAAAAGGATATTGTTGGTCATATAGTCTCTCACTACTCCATATCTGCAACCTAAGGGCCTCGAGACATAATCTCCTTAGTTATCTCACAAAATGGGGATAACATTCTTTTCTAAGTCTAGTTTAGTAGTACTCTCTCATCCTAGGCCTATATTCAGATACATCAAATAATTTTCTATAGGCATGGCCAATGGAAGCAACAATGTTGCCAAGTGAAGTGGCCATTGAAATATGATTTGGCTCTGTATTGTTCCTAAGCTCACCAATTAAGTTTTTGATTTCATCTAAACATTGATTAATTTTTGTGTATGGGTCTTGTAGAGGGTTAGGGTTAGGGTTTGGGTTTGGATCATGCTTTTTCTTCATAGTGGCACAATAATAGCTACAATTAAATAATAATATATATTTTTTAAAATTATGTAAATTTTTATAATTTAACAAATATAAAAATGACATTTCAAATAAAATCTACTTGGAAAGGGGAGCATCTCTTTCAAAACGTTGAGTCCTACTAATGTCAATGCCCATCATTCTTATCCTTGCATCCTAGTAAGAAAAAGCACTCTCATGTTGGGGAGAACAATAAGGGTGAAATGAAAATCATTGCACGTTAAGGAAAAATAAAACAAAAAGTTGTCGTGTTTTTTTTAATGCTCTCATGTTGGGGAGAACAATAAGGGTGAAATCGTTATGAGTTGGGGAAAAATAAAACAAAACGTTGTCATGTTTTTTTTCTACATAATTGTTTACATAGAGGAATGCATGTGCCATTTAGAAACACACAAAGTTTTAACGTGTACATTTTTTTAAATAAAAAAAAAGACATGGATATTTAATTTCCACATGGTAATGGTCTGCATGGAGCTTTGACGAAGGTAGAAGTTGTTTAAAAAAGAACACATGCATGTTCCTAATGACTTGCATGGAGATTTGGTAAAGGTTGAAGTTATCTAAACAATAATGCATGCACATTCATGAAACATGCTCATGTTCCTAAAAACACAATAGGTGCATGTTGCCATTGTAACAAGAAATGGAAGGAACTTTGTGTTCCCACCCATATGCATGAATGTTTCCTTGTATGCATGCCTTTGGAATTTGGATTTCCTTAAAGTTTATTCGACTTACACTCTTCCTTTGAGTTTAATTATGCATTTGAAACTAAGTTGTGATGGCTACATTCAATTCGAAGTATCCTTGGAGGTTAGTGTGGTCGAAGGCCAAATTCCAACCTAGGGTTGAGTAGAAGCCTATAGGTTGGTTTATTTCCTAGTTCATGTCCTTTTATTAGTTTAAAGTATTAGCTTTGAATGGTAGTCATTTGAGCCTTGGTTATTTTTATTTCAAAGAGTTCCTTCAAAATAGGTCGATGGACCTTATGTATTCATAAGTGGCCCCTTTGTATTTTTTTTCGATTGCCTTAAGTTTGAAGCACTCCTTTGAACAACCTTGGAAGCCTTGTTGTTTTCCTTCAAAAGTGGTTTATAGACCTTTGTTAGAGATTGAAGTGTTCTTTCAATTGGGGCTGAAAACCCTTTTCCTTATTTAAAAGTATTTTAAATATGCCTAAGGCCTTTGACTTTGAAGTCGGGACCTTATTCAAATCTAGCCTGATGGCCTATTGGCGGAATTTGAATATCCACTTCTTCAAATTAAACTCGATGCTTATTTGGGGAATTCAAATGTTTGTTTCTTTGAATTTGGTCTGATGGCTTTTCAAGGGAATTCCAAGGTTGTTGTTTGAGATATTCTTGATAGACCATCTTACATTTTGGCTCGATGGACTTTAATTGTTTCATTTTTTCGAAGGTTGAGAATTGAATTTTTTAAGTTTATCAAGCCTTTAAAAAGATGTTCTTCTGAGGATGTCTAATGGTTTATTAAGGCCTTTCGAGAGATGTTCTTTTAAGAAGTCCCAATGGTATATCGATGCCTTTCAAAAGATGATTTTTTCAAGGAAGCCCCATAATCTATCAGGGCCTTCTGAAAGATGATCCTTTGATAAAAGCCTAACGATCTTGGCTTTTGAAGGGTGGGAACTTTTTTCTAATGGGCTTGATGGTTTTACCATTAGGTGGATCATTCGAATCAGGCCGAAAACCCAATATGTGCATAAGAGTGTGTGTGTTTCATCCAAAAGATGGATTGGGGTTTTCTTGACTCAGGGTTGATGTGTAATGATCAAGGAGGGCCAATGGTCAAATGAAGATCACTAGAACTAACCCGGTGGAGATAAAAGGGGCATTGCATGTGGTATTTGACCCATGCAACAAGACTCAATTTGAAGGAAAAAATAATTAATAAAAACCCAAAAGATTAAGGATAATGAAAAAACAAAAGAAGTATGCCTCTATCTCAATAAAGTTACAAAGGAAGATGGGTACCTGGTGCTCACACGAAGATGATGGTAAAAAACGCGGCAATGGGGTGCAAAGGAATGCACACACATTCTTAAAAACTCACGTGCATTCATAATCCTACAACATTGGTGCTCACCGAACTACCACACACACTTTCCAATTAGGATTTTGTAAGGATGCACACGTGTTCCTGAGCAGAAGCACAAACATGAGTTACTAAGCAGGAGCACATGCGTGTTCTTGTGCTTGGATCCTCCGATCAATTTTCCTCTATCTTTAGGTCAAATACAATGTCCAAGTTCATTTGAATACATAAATCTACTCTAAATAACTAACTATGTGGGAAACCCTGGAGTTAGTATAAGCCCCACATAGGGTAGGCAGCTAGAGTACCTAGGCAGTGATAAAGAATCATGTGTTACATCCTTGTCAGCTTTAAACCTTTGAAGGAACATCCCAAAAATTTTGGTCCCAGGCTCCCAACCCCCTTTGTGACCCCCCTAGCGTACCCGGTGCAATGAATAACACGTGTATTGTTTCCAAGACCCTATGACACATACCTACTACTCAAAACCACCTAGTGGCACTGATATCCCCAACCATAGGCTAGGCCAATGAACAACACCTTGAACCCATGCATCTAAGGCTACAAACAACACCTTGAACCCACAAGGGGTCATAGGGGTCACTTAATAAGGATGTTAAGTAAGAACACATGTGCATTCCTAACAATGTGCAATCATGCATGTTCTTTTCATTTCATTTTTTTTTTCCGGGTGTGAGCGATAACTCTATATACGTGTTTGTTAAGTTGATTGCCTCATATTTAGGTTCGAGATGACAAACATGGTGGTTTGGGCTACAAATACATTAAAACCTCCATTTTTCTGAATACCTCTCAATATCTCGATTTTTTAAGTTATTTTACTATAACCTACACAAATATGTTATCAACTATGTAGATTCCATATATATATATATATATATATATAATATTTTTGTCTTGGCATATATCCTAAAATACATACCTTTTTTTTTTTTTTCTATAACCTTTTATCAACTTAACCATTTTAAAAATAAGTTGTATGTCACACTAGAACACACTAATATTTACAATGTAAAATAAAAATAAAAATTGTTTGATAATGTTAAGACCATTGTACCTTGCACTAAGGAAAGGTCTTATAATTTCAAAGATACAATGGCTTTCATAATTTAAAAAAAATTAAAAATAATAATATTCAAGAATTAGCACATGCACTAAGTGAAACATATATGCATTATATTTTGCTTGAAAAATAACATACCACTGTTGGAAAAACTCAAATTACACATAGTTATACACAAATTCTATAAATAAAAATTATATATATTCATAAAATTAATTAAATTTCGTACATTTTATCTTTTTACACCATACTCAAATTCAATGTAAAAGTACCTTGAATAGTTCCTCAAAATTAACAAATTGTTATTTTTCCATGTTCGCATTACGAATAACTCATCATAGGAGACGATCCTTAACTTACACCCACCCTACATCACAAATAACATACTAAATCATCATATAAAATAGATAAAAGTCAACATTATATCAAAGTTTTTAAACAACTTTTAACATGTGTATATCATATTATATTACACCAAACTAGGAACACTTACTCCATGTGTAAAGCACATTTCAATGTGCATCCATATGAGGGTGGGGGTAGGGGGAATAATAAAGAAAACTTATTATGTTTTCTCTATTATTGCCCCCACCCCCACTCTCACCCTCATATGTGTATATTATTAAGTTTTCTCTATTATTGCCCTTACCCCACCTTCACCCTCACCCTCATATTAAGTTTTCTTTATTATTCCTCCCACCCCCACTCTCACCCTCACATGTGTATATTATTAAGTTTTCTCTATTATTGCCTCGACCCCACCTTCGCCCTAACCCTCATATGTGTATGTCATATTATATGACACTTCACCCTCATATGTGTATATCATATTATATTACACTAAACTAAAAACACTTACTCTATGTGCAAAGCCCATTTCAATGTACATCCATATGATCAATGCCAAGATGATAGAGAATCTAAAATGATTTTCTTAAACACATTTTTATTGAACATTTCAATGTGCATCCATATGATCAATGCCAAGATGATAGAGAATCTCTAGAATCTTCTAGAATAATTTCCTAAACACATCTTTATTGGTAAGCTCTCTTATTGGTTCACATATTGTAGTTCTAATTTCTTTTGGTACATATTATAGATATATAGTCTATTTTTTTTTTGATCCAAGTCATTTTATTTCATCAATTTAAAATCACACATCTTGGGACATATTATATATAGTCTATTTTTATTTTATTTTATCCAAGTCATTTTATTTCATCAATTTAAAATCACACATCTTGACACGGGAGAGAGCATGACCAACTACGTTTTAACTTAAGTCGTGGTCTTGTTACGTATTCTTTTGGAATATGCTGAAATTGTTATTGCTCATTAAAATTATTATAATTGAAAATACTTAAAAGTAACAAGACATGTAATTTCATAATTGAATTTAAATGTGGAGATTAAAGAAACATTATTTGGTAAAGTTATCTAAATGAATTAATAAGTAAACAAGTGAAATAGCTGCAAAGTAGTTAGTCCATGATTTAGGATTATGTTTACATTTTATTTAGTTAATTGATAAATAGAATAAAGATTTTTAAACTATTTAGTGTTTAACTATATAAACTCTTTGGGTTTAATGTTATTTTAAGTTTCATCAAAAGATTAATTTCAATTGTATTAATAGTTTTAAATTTGAAGTTTGTTCAACCATTCAAGTCATCTCCAAACAACACATAAACCTAATTAAATTTAGATTTGGAGCCATCACTAAACCAACAAATGAATTTAAATTTGAAATTGTTCAAAGGCACTCCACACCAATGGATGAACTTAATTAGAATAAATTTGAATGCTACTCTAACATTTATTTCTATTTTAAAATCTTTATCAATGATAAAAATGGGTATTTGACCTATAAGAATTTAGAAATCTATATGTAATTTTTTTAATAAAACTATGAAGAGTAAGTTATTGAATGGTATTGTATGTCTAATACCAATATATATTTAAATTCATGGAGATTCACATTTTATCTCTCTTTCTTTATACACATGTCTAAATTTTAAACATTTTTTAATGGAAGATAAGCTATGTATTGTTGTTATACTATCATTAAGTGGTAATGTGAATATTTTATTGAAATATGTTTTCAACATTAAAAATTATTAATTTCCTAAAAGAGACTTATATAATATTTTTATTATTTTAAGTTGGTGTTTACACTACAAAATGTCTATTTTGGTCATGAATATGGATGAATAACACCCTATCATCATAATAATCACATTATGGTGAGTTATTATTTTAAAGTATTAAAATTCTCAAAATTATAATTTTGTTTTTTTTAATTAATGTATTTTAAAAAATGACTATATTTAACATTACAAATTTTACTAATAATTTTATTTGGATAGTTTACATGGTGATTTACAATTTAAAAAATAATTAAGTTATTATTAAAGAAAACAACTTTTAGTATTTTATAAAAGAATACACATGCTCTACATAAACATCATGATTTATATAAAAGTGAAAAAATCTTTAAATTTTGAGAAACTCTTTTTAATACAATTAAAAAACTCTTTTTAAAACTTGAAATCTGTGTTATACTCTTTTGGAGAAGAGAAACAGGTCTTAGTAACTATTAATACAAAAACAATATATGATCAATGAATTATTAATGAAAAACTACATATGACATTTTTATGATTTTTTTTTAACTTTTATGTATTATTTTATTAATTATCTTTTTATAATAGTCACCTCCAAAGTCAATAAACTATTAATGCAAAAATAGTACTTAGTCAATAAACTATTAATGCAAAGCTACATATGACATTTTTATGATTTTTTAAATTTTTATGTATTTTTTTATTAATTATCTTTTTATAATAGTCACCTCAGTACTTAGTCAATAAACTATTAATGCAAAGCTACACATGGCATTTTTATGATTTTTTAAATTTTTATGTATTTTTTTATTAATTATCTTTTTATAATAGTCACCTCAGTACTTAGTCAATAAACTATTAATGCAAAGCTACACATGGTATTTTTATGATTTTTTAAACTTTTATGTATTTTTTTATTAATTATCTTTTTATAATAGTCACCTCAGTGCTTAGTCAATAAACTATTTTTTTATTAATTATCTTTTTATAATAGTCACCTCAGTGCTTAGTCAATAAACTATTAATGCAAAGCTACACATGGCATTTTTTTTATGATTTTTTAAAATTTTATGTATTTATTATTAATTTTTTTTTTTATAATAGTCACCTCCTACTTATTAGTCCCATCAATTTTTTAGCCAATAAAAAATTCATAATTTAATAATATCAAAAGTCTATATATATATAAAATCATTTTAATAATTAAAAATTCTAAAACTTTAATAAACTTTACAAAAATTTGCCAATAAAATTGATAAGTCAATTCAATTTGACTTAAAATAAATCACTATATTCCCTGTTTTGTTAGAAACTAATAAATTATAAAATACTCTCTAATTTTAAAAAATAAAATAAATGATAAATATAAAGTTTAATTTAAATTTAATCATTGATTCAAATATTGTAAATATCTTTGTGACACCTAAACTCTTCATACAACCACGTGAAAAATAGTCCAATAAAAGTCTAAACTCTTCCTACAACCATGTCAAAAATAGTCCAATAGAAGTCTGGTTACCATATACCCATGCCTCCGTGCATGTGCCTTTTGACTTTTTTTTAGTCTAAAGGTTCATGGAAAAGTTCATTTTATATATTATATGATGATGACATGAAGTCTGCAAATGTGGTTAGTATATTTGTTTTTTGTTTTTTTTTTGCTTATTTTAAAACTTTTATGGGAAGTTTTAATATTATCCATTGCAAAAGTTTTTATCAAATGTTTTTTGGTATAGTAAATTTTTTTATGTGGTTAGTATATTTGTTTTTTGTTTTTTCGCTTATTTTAAAATTTTTATGGGAAGTTTTAATATTATCCATTGCAAAAGTTTTTATCAAAAGTTTTTTGGTATAGTAAATTTTTTTTTTTTCGTTTTCTAATTTGTTAATGATTTGCAAGTTTTCAAAATTATTAGGGGATGACACTTGGTCTAAGCTATATCAACTTTTAATATAGTTGGATTTTTTTGTCCTTACATGTTTTGATCACGGAATACCTTAAAAGCACACTCAATCACTCATTGTCCTATACCTGGAGACATAGCTAAATTTTTTTAAATATATATGAATTTTAGAAGTTTCTTATAATTTTTTAGTTTTTAATTGAAATTTATTTTTATTATAAAATTTATTCAATTAAAATATATCATTATTATTAACTTAGTTTTTTATAAAATTGAAAATTTTATGTATTAATTAATAAATATTATATATATATATATATATATATATATATATATATATATTTTAATTGAAAATTGGTTTTATTATCAAATTTAGTCAATTAATATATATTATTATCATTAACTTGGTTTAAAAAAAATTTATTTCTTATTTAAGTTGATAGATGATATTGTTGCATTTTATTTACTTGAAAATGTATATTTAAGTTACTTATTCCTCTAAATTAAATTCCACCTCAATTCTACCCAATTTCACGGATACTATTAAATTTTAATAAAAATTTAAGTAAATGAATTTTTAACTTTAATACAAAATTTAAATATTATATAAAAATATTTAAAATATAAATAATTTTTTTTTATTGAAATAGTTAAAAATGTTCAATTTGATGTTTTAAACAATAATTTACATTTAATATATTCATGTTAATTTTCAATAAATATTAATACATAAATTAAAATAAATTAAGTATTATGATGATAAAGTTAAAAGATTTACAAAATCCTTAAATTCCATCCTTGCACCTACCAAAAAAAATGGGGTTTAAACCAAAGGCATTGCACCTACTAAAAAAATGGGGTTTAAACCAAAGGCAAGAACCAAAGACTAAACTAAATACAAGGCACTGAAACCATAATGGAAAAAAAATGGGGTTTAAACCAAAGGCAAGAAGACCAAAGACTAAACTAAAACCATAATGGAGTACTTGGTTAAAAGACAACAAAATTGTCAAAGAAGGAGAAGTCTTGGTCACCGATTAACCCTTTTGAGATGACTTGGCAAACCTACCTGCACACAAGGAAGAAGTGAGAAGACCAAACGAATTTGGGTTTTCACACTTCATCGACATGAGAAACATAGAGTATCTATGGGCCACCATCATTACACCTACCAAAAGGATGGTGTTACAAGAAAAGCTGTAAGGAAAGAAGACCAAACACTAAACAAACTCACTTTCCCAAGGAGGCAAACTTACCCAAGAGTCTTAAGAGTGAATTTCCAATGGCCACAAGTGAATTAAAATTCAAACATTCAAGAGGTAAGTTGGTTGTTCACACTGAAATTGAGATTCTTATTCATATTCATATATTAAAATGATAGTAGCTCACATTCCCCAATCTATATTGACATTGCTCTTAATTAAGGTCTAATCTTGAAGGACAAATGTATTTCTCATAAGTTATTTATAGTTACATTTATACACATATTTGACTTATAACTTTGATTCAACTTTTTGGGGAAAAAATCATAAAGTCATCTAAATACTTGTGTGCGAGGGCAACCATTGCATCAAGTTCAAGAGGCCT
>ML794170.1:247398-258757 GCA_009831015.1 Picea engelmannii
ACACACACACACACACACACACACACACACACACACACACACACACACACACACACACACACAAACAAACTTTAAAGACTATGTTTACCAAATATTTGTCAATTGCACGATTAAACACATAATCAATGAAAATATTAAAAATATATTAGACTAAACTCATCCAAGAAACTATCCTAAATAGGATCCTTTGTTAGATCATGACAAGTATGCATGCAATGAGAGCATTGATGCAGACCAACGGGGTTGGAACTAGAATCATAAGCTTGACCAAATGTGTTGCATGGTCTAGAATCGATGTGGCTTAAAGGCCCTACACTTAGTGGTCTCACACCATTAAACAATGGCTCTTGATGTGAAGCTACCACAAACATGTTATGTTCAACTAGATTGCATGGCATGGAAATATCGTAGTGTTAATGGCCCAAACCCTATCTCCAAGATGAGGTGGCTTAACTAAGGGGGAGGTAGGCATATACCTAGGAGTAAACAACCCTCTCAATGGGTTGCACTTGGTCATTGCTTAATATTGAGAAGAGCCAAGACCAACCCCCTAGAATTGACCAATGTCAAGATCATTGACATGGCGACCCATACTAAACTTGGCATAAAATTTATGAAGAAAATACAAGGGAAATTCCCTATTATTGCAAGGAGGTTTATCAAATACCATAAACCACCTATCTATTAGTGGCCTTTCCATGGTCAGAATGTGCAATAGTCCATGCAAAAATGATTCTTTATTGATTTAGGTTGTTGGTGGGTTATAGGGTCAATATTGAACAATCATCTTGTTGGTTATATGCAGGTTTTTCGCTTCTTCTTTACTAATTCTAGTTGAGTAGTACTTGTTATCCCTCACTTTAGGGATAACTAAGGAGATTATGTCTCGAGGCCCACAAGTCCTAGACATGGAGTACCAAGAGCCAGATCGACTTGAGCATGGCCCCAGAGGGCCCATATTTTCTTCCTTTTAGCAACAATATCCATCACCTTGGCTTGGTCCTGTAGTAGAGATGGATCTTGCTCCATGAGGTAATGAGTCCGAGTATCATGGTATGTGTCACTCTGATCCTCAAAACCTTTGAATATGTGCATTTAGTTCTTTTTGTTTCTAAGAAGTGCTTGGATCTTATACTTATCCACTTGACCATGTCTGGGGGGAATGACAGGATGCCCTAGTAAGCTTGTGCCCATAGGTTTTGAGTTGCTACTGGGGAGATTTCTGAAAAGTCATTGTCTAATCTCGTCATACTTACCACTTTCCATCTTACTTCCTGCTCATCCATCCCTTTACACTGGTCCGAGCATTGGGTTAGCCAATCATTTAAGGGTTGCACCTTATCTTGTGGGAAGAAGGGGCTAAAGGCCCAGAAGGTAAAAGTAGTTGGAAAAGTTAAAATCCTAAAAATAAAACCTCGAGATGGTTCGCCTAGGGATCCCCGAGAAAGTAGTAAAAGGCTTCTCAACAAGAAACAGAGGGACCCATAAAAATAATAAAAACAAGACCTTGTCAGGGGATAGGGGGTCTCATCACGAGCCAACCTATTAGGTTCATGGTAATCTAGTGGTATGACACTACTAGCAACTGGTTACCATGCCAGGGTAGTGGCTCTTGGTGGCATAGCCAAGAGAAAGGGGGTCTCATCATGAGCCAACCTTCTCATTTTCATGAAAGTTCTTGTGGGTAACATTGCCACCATTGGTCACCACGCTAGGGTAGTGTCCCTTGATTAGCTTCTTGAGAGAAAAAGAAATAAAGAATGAAGATAAAGGAATGAATGGGCTTGGAAACATTTGCATCCAGGACAGGTGCAGCTTACCTTCTACAAAGGCACCCACAGGTAAGCCTTGCATTTCCCTGCTATCACTGCACCCCTTGTCAGGACATCCCTTATCCACCTCATCCATTAACATGACTTGGATTTGATTTCTTCCGGAAACATCCCACATCCAATGGACACTAGCCCAATAGGACACCTTGTTACTTCCTCCAAACTTTCCTTGCAGATTTGTATAATGTCTTTGAGCACTTGACTGAGTAAAAAAGGTTTTATGCACATGTTTAATAAAATTGATGATTGGATGTGATTGACATTGCTATGATCCTTGTGACTTATGATCCCATGGAGGGCGTATCTGTTGATGTGCAGTATCATACCCAATGGATAGGTACCATATTGGATAGGTACACATGGGGAGATGATTAGTTCGAACCTCCATGGGGCTGAGAGCCCACCAGATGGATGTTGAGACCCCAGCAAGGGCAGAGACAGGACAAAGGGGTTTGCACTGGAGAAGAGGAGGATTTTCCACAGAGGCAACCTGACAGAGCCTTACCTATGGGGGTTATGCCCTTTCCACTGAGACGTTGGCCTTGGAAGGTCCATGATGTCACCCAGGACCTCTTATGATGTCATGTAGCGACATGGGAGTTTTGGGAGGAAGTTATGGCATGTTTTGCTCCAGGAGGCCACATTTTCCCTAGAAAGGGCTTCCGTCACCCTAAAAGGGCATGACGTCCTCATTATTTGCTTGATTAGGGTTTCATTATGACATTTTAATGTAAAACAATATTATTATGTATTTTGGCCTTATCGGCCTTTTGGTGACCTAAAATTTAAATTAAGGCCATTGCTATTGTATAAATATAGAGCTAAAACTCTCATTTTATCATCATCTTTCACTCACCACTTGGCGAGGTCTAAAATTTTCGGCCCTCTTAGGGTTATTAGCTGAGATTGTGGCACACTTGTTGAAGGAAGGCTTATCTTAGCTATTTTTGGCATTTTTCTTGTTGGAAGGTTTACAACTAGGGTTTGGCTTGATGATACTTGGTGAATGTAAGTGAATTTCTGCAATCTTTCCCTTATTTGAATGATTATAGTCTTTTACTTTCATTTTGTTAATGAAATTGTTGAATTAAACCCTAGGGAATAAGCACATGTTGGTGTCCTTATTTCATGTCCCCACTAGATTATGTCAATTATCCATTTTACCTATTGAAGACATTTTTAGGGCCTTGCCTTTGCAACACCTTACCTATGATCTTCAATCCTAACCGCTTTTACTCTTGTCATTGAGTTAAAGAAGGAGGAAAACACACAAAGGCCTAGGGTTTCTACACCTTAGTGAGTCGTTTTTCCCTAGGGTTTGATTGTTGAAGCCTTGGCTCAACAACACTTCACCGTCAAAATCTCTTGTCTTTAGCCCTACCTATGCTATCCATTTTTTATGTTATCATTGAGCTAGAGAAGGAGGAAAACACACTAAGGCCTAGGATTTCTACACCTTAGTGAGTCGTTTTCCCCTAGGGTTTGATTGTTGAAGCCTTGGCTCAACAACACTTCACCATCAAACCCTCTTGCCTCTAGCCCTCCATTATCATTTTTCTTCCTCAACACTTGTCGCTACCTTTGACTCCATTTTCCCAATGAAAGCACTGATCTAATACCTCCCATGCTTGAGTACCTTGATCACAAACTTCAAACAACCAATACCTTGAACAATTGCTAACATCTTCTAACCCTAGCCTAGACTAACCTACTAACCCTATTGTTGCCATTATACTTTTGTTTTATAGTCATACTTTGCAACATTTTAGCTTCTTTAAGCAAGTTGAATGATTGGCTAAATGCATGATAATCTTTGCTTCTAAATGAATGATGATATTACAATATTGATGATAAAACGTTTTTGTTCATTGTGAAGCTCTCTTTAGCATTTATTGTGAAGTGACGCATTGTGACTATTTCCATTGTACATCATCGATTTACTTCATCAATATTGTCAATCAATTGCTTTATATAAGAAAGACCTTGAATATATGAAGTACTAACCAACAAGTGATCTTGCACATGTATCATTTTCTTGTTGCTTTGTCTTGGGCAGGTACAATTTTTGGTTATTACTATATTTTATTAGTTGTTTAGCCAGACATTTTGATCGGTGGTGATTTGTGAGGGGGGGGACTTTTCTTAGCCATAATACTTTTCCTTCTCAAAACCCCAAGTCACCGAGATGTCTCCCCTAGGCCTACCTCCCTAAACAAAAAGAGCTATCCTATCAAGGTGACAGTGGTAGGATAGTCTCAGTTTTGCCAGTTTTCCTTTCTTTCACCTATCCTTTACTTCCAAAGTACAAACTGCGTGATAACAATACTCTCTCCTCCTAGGCCTCTAATCGGATATATCAAATAATTGGCCATAGGCATGGCCAATGGAAGCAACAATTATGTCAAGTGAAGTGGCCAATGAAATACAATTTGGCTATGTAGTGTCCCTAAGATCACCAATTAATAAGTTTATGATTTCATCTAAACATAGATTATTTTTTGTGTATGGTTCTTCTGGAGGGTTAGGGTTTGGGTTTGGATCATGGTTTAACAAAATATTTGTAAAAATTATGTAAACGTCTATAATTTAAAAAATATAAAAATGAAATTTCAAATAAAATCTACTTGGAAACGAGAGCTTCTCTTTTAAAACATTGAGTCCCAATGATGCCAATGTCCCTCTTTCTTATCCTTGCTGAGATTGGGCGGCCTAGTAAGAAAAAATGCTCTCATGTTGAGGAGAACAATAAAGGTGAAAGAAATTGTTGCAGGTTGGGGAAAAACAAAACAAAAAGTTGTCGTGTTATTTTAATGCTCTCATGTTGGGGAGAACAATAAGGGTGAAATTGTTGTGGGTGGGGGAAAGATAAAACAAAAACTTGTCGTGTTTTTTTCTACATATTTTTTTACATATAGGAATGCATGTGTGTTTAGTGTGTGTCATTTAGAAACACACACAAGAAATCATTGCACGTTAGGGAAAAATAAAACAAAAAGTTGTCATGTTATTTTTGTTAAAATATTGTGTAACTGCAAAGAATATTCTTATCCCCTTTTGTGGATAAAGATAAAATATATTTATTATTGATTAGATCAATCCCCCTTTGTGGATTTTTCATGTCGGTCATTGTAATTTACCAAATCCCCTTTTGTGGATTGGTCAAACCCTAATTGTAATAGGCTAAATAAGAAGTCGACCCCAGTATATATTAAAGAGGCCCCATAATATATTAAAGGTGGTTATAACCACCCAGAAGAAGAAGTCGGCCCTACCAGTGAAGAGACACTTCCACACGTGCCAAAATTGTATAAATGAGAGAGGCCAACGCCTCATTTGAACACACACTCAGCTCACTCATCTAGTGTGCAAGTTTTGAAGGAAGCTACAGTTGCCGGTTGCCGGAATAAGGAAGAGAGAGGGGCGTGTTGCTCATTGTTGGATATTCTTTGTTGTCTGGTTCATTATCTTGGCATTGTATTGGCTATCTATATTAAGGAAGTTTTGCTTGGTTTTCTTCCCCTTGAGGGTTTTCCAGGATAAATGCTTGTGTACTCTTGTGATTGTGTTTCTCTCAGTGATCCTGTCTATGCTATTGTTATCTAGTAAATTGAAAGTAACCTAATAATAGCAGAAACTTTAACATGGTGTCAGGGCTAAGCTGAAGAGAGCATCTTTCACAGGAAAAAGAAAAACGTCATTGTTGCCATACATGAGAATTTGGGATTTTTATTGAAGAAGGTTTTCAACCCCAAATCCATCTAGAAAGGTGTGCCCTACCTCAAGGAACATTTTGGCATCTTCAGCGCACATTTTCAGTGGCTAGATATCCCGAAAAGTGAAACCTTAGTTTTCACAAAGTACCAGAAGTACCAGAAAACTAGAGTACCAGAAGTACCAGAGTACCAGAAAACCAGAAGCACCAGTCCAGAAATCCACAAATCAAGTTTGAAGGGGTAAAATTTGGATTTTCAAAAATCTGAATGTACCAACATACTTGCCTCAGTCCAACACATCTTTTGGTGAGTTCAGTTTTTAGATCCAAGAAATTTGAGTTTTTATTATTTCTATAGCCCGAAGGGCTAGGGTTTCTACTTCAAGAAACAATGTTCACCAACATGAGGGTAGAAGATAGACTGGAAGGATCTAGAAACTTCAAATCTTGGAAGCATGGGCTGCAGATGATTCTAGACGAGAATGATCTCCTAGAACATGTTACAGTGGGTGTACCAGAACCAGATGAAGAAGAGAAAAAGACCAAGCATAAGAAGAATGAAAAGAAAGCAAAGAGAATTGTGTCAGATTCAGTAAAAGATCACTTGATCCCTCATATATCCGAACTACAGACATCAAAGCAAATGTATGAAGCACTCAACAGGTTATATGAAAGCAAAGACATTAGCCAGAATCTTACCTTAAGAAATTAACTTCGTAATATGAAGATGGACAAATCAGAATCTATCACATCCTACCTTATGAGCGTTTCTCAGATCAGAGATCAACTTGCAGCTATTGGAGATGTCATTAGTGACAAGGAGCTTGTAACCACAATCCTAAATGGGTTTCCAACATTTTGGATTCCTTTTGTACAAGGAGTGTGTGCAAGAAGCAAGTTACCCAAGTTTGATAAGTTATGGGTAGATTGCACACACGAATAATATAGACTTGCAGACCAACATAAGAGATTAATTGTTGATGAAGATGAAGCTCTTACAGTTCAAAAGAACAAAAGAAGTTCCTTCAGAAGGAACAATAAAGAAGCTAACTCCGTAAGAGTTCTAGGCAAGAAGAAAGATGTTTCAAATATCAGATGCTACAACTGTCAAAAGTTGGGACACTTTCCTATGAATGTCCTCAAGGAAAAGGGAAAAGAAAGTGTCCTCAAGGAAAAGGGAAAAGAAAGCATCAAGCACATGTGGCAGAGGAAGAGGAATCTCCTCCCTCAAAAAAAGCTTTAGCATAAATTAAGGATTATGCACTTTAAGTTGAAGATAATTGATTTGAAGAAAGATAGCAAATGGTGGAGTCCGTGGAGCTTCCCCACACAAAAACAAAAGATAAGTATTAATGTTTATTTCTAGTATCTTGTTTACTTAAATACTTTATCATTACAAGTTAGATTTTTTTGAGAATGTTCATTAACCTCGTTTTACTTCAGTGTCTATGCAGACTTATAAAGGAAGTATCAATGAAGAGGATGAAGAAAGAGATATAATATTTATTTCATGTATGATCACTCATGAGAGTGACAAAGAAAGCATACTGTAAGTAAGTTTACAAGTCTCAGAAGAAATAACTTATGCCATGAATTGCAGAAGTTAGGCAACACGACAAGGATGTATGATATGGTGACAGTCAGTGAAGACCAGACAATATCCGATATTCATATAGGAGAAGGAGGCTCCTAAAGATGCATAACACAAATATTCAAGATGAAGAAAAAGATGGATACTCAGATATAGTGGATGAGATGCAGGTAACTACAGGTTTCTCCAGTACCGTTCTTATAGAAGCAGAGGGAGCAGGTTGATCCAGTATGAATATAGAAAGAAAGAAATATTCGAACTCAAGAAGGCACCCAGGATATTACAGAAGAAAACTTCAAGGATGATGACTAGAAGCTATTAGCTTGGTGCAAGAGGGAGCCATGTCTCCGAGTTCGAAATGGAGGATCGTGATTTGGTGCAGTTAGGAAAGAAGATGGATGGTGCTCGACAGATGGGTAGCATGGTATTATACCATTGAAAGATTTTGGACCATAAGAGATTCTTTTAGATCAATCCCACAGGTAGACCTTCATAGAGAAGGAAGAGACCTTCATAGAGAAGGAATGATCAATCCCACAGGTAGACCTTCGTAGAGAAGGAAGAGACCTTCGTAGAGAAGGGGAATGAGAAATTTACCAAGGTTGTCCTCTGTCCAAGTGTTGAGTTTTGGATACTCTAGGGACATGCTAGAATACCCTCGTAGAGAGGGGTGTGACCACCCTCGTAGAGAGGAATGTGGATGTTTCTCCAAGGGGCAGTGAGCAGATACTCTCCTTTAGCAAAGGATTGAGTAGCCTGGAACACAAACCTTGACCATGTGGAATGGTTAGTTGGCTATTGAGGTTTGGGTTGTGATCCTACCCGGATCATGGAAAGGGAGTCTAGTCTTGCCCAGGCTAGCATCTTAGCTTCTCTAGTTAATGTGGGATGACTAGGAGTGCAACTATGGTAGTAGTCCTCCCCAGTGGATGGGTGAGATATATGACTACAAGAGAAGGGAGAACATAAAAGGAAAGGAAAAACTCATAGGACATATTCTGTGTGAAGACAAGAAAGAAGTATCTTCTGCGTGAATTTGAAAGAAAGAAAGAGTATCTTCTGTGTGAAGATAAAGAGAACAAAACTTCCAATGATTTATAGATATGCCAGTCAGTGATCATGATGCCAGATGACCAAGTGGAAGATATTGATGCCTCCTGTTAACTAGTCGATGATGCTATCCAGTCGATGATGTTGCCTAGTTGATGATGTTGCCCAGTTGATGATGCTATCTAGTGGATGCCGCTACCTAGTTGATGTTGACATCCGGTAACCTGTCAAAAGATAAAGAATATCCTTCTTGTTAAGAGGGAGTGTTAAAATATTGTGTAACTGCAAAGAATATTCTTATCCCCTTTTGTGGATAAAAATGAAATATATTTATTATTGATTAGATCAATCCCCTTTTGTGGATTGATCATGTCGGTCATTGTAATTGACCAAATCCCCTTTTGCGGATTGGTCAAACCCTAATTGTAATAGGCTAAATAAGAACTCATCCCTAGTATATATTAAAGAGGCCCCAAAATATATTAAAGGTGGTTATAACCACCCAGAAGAAGAAGTCGACCCTGCCAGTGAAGAGACACTTCCACATGTGCCAGAATTGTATAAATAAGAGAGGCCAATGCCTCATTTGAACACACACTCAATTCATTCATCTAGTGCACAAGTTTTGAAGGAAGCTACAGTTGCCGGTTGCCAGAAGAAGGAAGAGAGAGAGGCGTGTTGCTCAGTGTTGGATATTCTCTATTGTCTGGTTCATTATCTTGGCATTGTATTGGCTATCTATATTAAGGAAGTTTTGATGGGTTTTCTTCCCCTTGAGGGTTTCCCAGGATAAATGCTTGTGTACTCTTGTGATTGTGTTTCTCTCAGTGATCGTGTATATGCTATTGTTATCTAGTAAATTGAAAGTAACCTAATAATAGCAGAAAATTTAACAATTTTAATGCTCTCATGTCGGGGAGAACAATAAGGGTGAAATCATTGCAGGTGGGGGAAATATAAAACAAAAAATTGTTGTGTTTTTTTCTACACATTTTTTTACATATAGGAATGCATGTGTTTTTAGTGCATGTGTCATTTATAAACAGACACAAGTTTTTTAATGTAAGCATTTTCAATTCGAACTATCCTTAGAGGTTGGTGTGGTCGAAGACCAAATGCCAACCTGGTGCTGAGTAGAAGCCTGCATGTTGGTTTATTTTCCTAGTTCATGGTCTTTATTAGTTCAAAGTATTAACTTTGAATGGTATTCATTTGGGCATTAGTTCTTTTTATTTCAAAGAGTTCCTTCAAAATAGGCCAATGTGCCTTATGTATTTATATGTGGCCCCTTTGTATTTCTTTTTGATTGCCTTAAGCTTGAAGTGCTCCTTTGAACAACCCTAGAAGCCTTATTTTTTTCCTTCAAAAGTAGTTGATAGACCTTTGTTAGAGATTGAAGTGTTCTTTCAATTGGGGATGAAAGCCTTCTACCTTATTCAAAATTTCTTCAATTATGTCAGGACTTTGACTTTGAAGTTGGGACCTTATTCGAATCTAGCTTGATTGGCTATTGGTGGAATTTGAATATTCACTTCTTCAAATTAATCTCGATGGATTATTTGGGGCATTCAATATGTTTGTTTCTTTGAATTTGGTCTGATGGCTTATCAAGGGAATTCAAAGGTTGTTGTTTGAGATATGGTTGATAGACCATCTTACATTTTGGATCGATGGCCTTTAATTTTTTTTTTTTCAAGGTTGAGAATTGATTTTTTGAAGAGGCCCAATGGTTTATCAATCCTTTCAAAAGATGTTCTTTTGAGGAGGTTTGATGGTTTATTAAGGTCTTTCGAGAGACGTTCTTTTAAGGAGTCTCAATGGTATATCAGGGCCTTTCAAAAGATGCTTTTCAAGAAGGCCCAATGATCTATTAGGGCCTTCTCAAAGATGATCCTTTGATAAAATCCTAATAGTCTTGGATTTTGAAGGGTGGGCACTTTTTTCGAATGAGATTGATGGTTTTAATACCATCAGGTGGGTCATTCGAATCAAGTTGAAAACATGATATGCACATAAGAATGTGGGGGGGGGGGTTGTTTCATCCAAAAGATGGATCGAGATTTCCTTGACTCAAGGTCAATGTGAAATGATCATTAAGGGCCAATGGCCATATGAAGATTGTAACATCCCGCCAATGGCGCACTTACAAAACTTATTATTTGAGGACACTTGCTCGCAAGTGATCTGGATTTTTATGATGATAAAACTTTTTCCTTCATTATGATGCGTTAAATTAGATGATAGAATGTTTTTACTACTTTGATGTAGACAGGTGCTGCTGACTCCGTTTAATTGAGTGTGCAGGGTTTCGGACCTTGAGGATGCAGAGGCATCGGTGGAACTCCCTTGGACTTCGGATTGAGTCAGGGAGTGGGCTATTTGAGTTGTATCATTTACGGCGATGTTGCTTTGTTTTGATGATATGTTATTGATTTTATGATATGTTGATGACAGGATCTGACATGATGGTTGATGATGCAAGCTGACGATAGCTTGCCGACCAGACTCACATATGGAGTAAAGGGGCCACACATGATTTCCACAAAGGTTGAGGGAGAGGTGTGGACAGCAGCCCTGCCACAACCTACTAGCACTCCCGCCATGGCTCGAACTGTAGGTTAACGATTACCTAGTTCGAGAGGATCCACGATGCCGTGAAGGCAGACTGCGACAGTCGCTCACGATGATTCTAAGGGGCGTGCAATAAGGCGGGGGCCTTATTCCTTAGAGCCCTTAGTCTCCCANGTTGACTCCAGGGGTTATAGATGTCTACCAATCCGTCAAGTCGGCGAGTGGCACCCTTGGAGCACGTGGTGCATCCTGAAGGGCACGTCTCGCAAAGAAATGCAAGTCAGCGAGTGGCACCCTTGGAGCACGTGGTGCGTCCTGAAGGACACGTCGCGCAACAGAAGCAAACGAGGCGAGTGGCACCCTTGGAGCACGTAGTGCGTCCTGAAGGGCACGTCGCATTGAGGATGATGATGAGATAGCCTAGATGACCCTGAGACCTTAACGCCTGATAAATTCTTATAACGCCTCCCCTAATTAAATTGTCGCCCTGTTCAAATCAAAACCTAAATTAAAACATCTCTAAGATAAATTTTGACAAGCCCTAAGAAAAGATCCTACAAAAATAAACATAGGGCGTAAACTAAAACCCTCCTAGGTGTTAAT
>ML794171.1:9433-24572 GCA_009831015.1 Picea engelmannii
ATTATGAGCAATGTAAGATCAATGCAATAGATGGTCGATCTGGCATAAACCTCAGATGGTCGTACAAGCAATAGATATGAGCTTCTACAAAATGCTCCCGACAATACAAAATAAGCCTCCAAAGGCTGGATATACATTGAAGACTAAATCAAGAAGATCAAAGTCGTACTGATGCTCAACCTCCAACCTGGAAAGTGCCACGTCCTGCTAGAATGTTGAAGCCCTGAATAATTCTGCTCTGCTACCAAAAGTGTCCAATCATCCCGAGAAATATGCCAAATGATAGATTGGGCAACTGTAAGGAAAACCCAGATATCCAAATTCCCAAATCCACTCTCAAACCCCGTAGATCTGAATTCTCCACTAAATGGTGTACCCCACTGGATGACTGAAACCCTAGCTGGTTCAGCGCTGATGAAGGAGGCCTCCAAATGCTCTGAAACTCTCCAATAATATAGATCGGACTATGAGAATCCCATGGGAGAAGTTTCGGGCTTGGATCTCAAGCAGATCTCCCTAGATCTGAGTTTTACTTAATCACAAGACGTCCCCTATGACTCCATAACGTCCCAATCTGCAGACAAATGTAGAATGATGATAACCCTCCAGAAAATCCCTCAAACTGATGGTCCTGCCCCTGCAAACAAAACCCAACTATCAGAATGGCCCCAGGCCCTCAGGATAAGATGGATTGAACCTCCCTCGATAAGCTGGCCCTGAGACTAGAATGGTGTGGAGGAGTGGATGTTTCACCACTAAGTTGCTCACAAGGGTTTTTACAGCAAACCCCCAAACTAAATGCTCAAGAGAAATAGAAAATGCTAATCCAAAACCAGAATGAATAATAGGTGCACCCCAGCCTCTTACTTATACTTTTCCTTCTAATTCTCTGTTGAGTTAGGTTAACTCCCAGGGTTAATCTTCTATTCTTTTATTGAGTTATCTTTTACTCCTTTATCCTTTTCCTTTCTTAAGTCAACTTAAAAATATAACTTTTAACTTCTTAAATTTTCCCCCCTCAGTGTGAGACTATGACCTAGTGGGGGTGCCCAGGCCACTGAGTCTCCTCATCACCTCTCTAAGAGGTGGGGGACATTACATAAATCGACATGAATATGCTATCCTTAAAGAAAGAAAACACTCCAAGTCTTACTTGTTGAAATCCAGAACCAAAGTTGTTGTTCCTTACCCTGTTGTAAGGAATCTGTTAGTACAAAAAGAGTTGGGTGAGAAAAGAGAAAATTGGATGACATCACTTCAGGAATGTGATCTTGAAATCACCCCTACCCAAATTGTTAGAGGTCAAGGCCTGTGTAAATTAGTGGTTGATTTAGTTGAGGAATTAGAAAGTCAAATAAATACATCAACTGCAAATCAACACAAAGAAATCAACTATGCGCAAACGGTGTCAAATTCTTGGTATGAGAATATCAGATTTTATTTACTACATGGATATGCCCCTTGCAATATTGATCCCAAAAAAATAAGAGCACTTAGGATTAAATCTTATTCTTTCCATTTCATCAATGATATATTATTTCGAAAGAACTTTGACGGTGTTCTTCTGTGTTTTTTAAAAAAAGGGGAGCCCGAAAAAGTGTTGGTTGAACTTCATTCTGGTGATGTCGGTGGTCATTTTGGTGGAGATACCATTGCCCACAAAGTGATAAGGGCTTACTACTATTGGCCTAACTTGTTTAAGGATTCCCATACATTGTCACAGATGTGTATAATTTTTCAAAAGGCTGTAGGATGGGTGAAAAATGAAGCTTTTCCTCTGCAACCTGTTACAGTAGATCCACCTTTTCAACAATGGGGCCTAGACATTATAGGACCAATCAATCCCCCTTCCTCGCAACAACACAAGTATATCCTGATTACAACAAACTATTTTACAAGATGGTTTGAAGCTTTACCTTTAAAAGTGGTCAATACAAATCAAGTAGTGCAATTTATGAACTCCCATATTATCACTCGATTTAGAATTTATGAATGTCTAGTTTTTGACAACGCTTATTATTTTTCTTCCCTTGATATGAATGTTTTCGCTCTGGAAAAAGGGATTAAACTAAAGTAATCTGCTAGCTATTACCCTCACGGGAATGGTTTAACCGAGTCAACAAATAAGAATCTGATCAAGATTATAAAAAGGACAGTTTTAGAAAACCACAAGAATTGGCACAATGCATTGTACAAAGCACTCTGGGATGATAGGGTAACTCCAAAAGTCTCCATTGGTAATATTCCTTTCTTCCTCGTTTATGGAAGATAATCCATCCTCCCCCTATTGTTGTTCTTCATATAAGATATGATCGATGTTCAATATATTATTACAATAATGAGTGTTCGATATATCGGGAACATAAGGTGACCATCCATGAAAGGATGCGTCCCTTGAATAATCAATAACTATTTATTATTATCATGTACTTATTATATACTATATTTAATAATCATTAATAATTATATTATTAATTATTATCTTTAGAGAATGTCTTCCCGATTTGTCCAAACATCAACACTCCCTCTCAACGAGGGAGACATTCTGCAACATGCCACTCTTGTCTTTGAATTATACAAACTTCACCCTAGACTCATGATACTTGTCTGTCAATCTTGGGAGACATCTCTCTCCCACCTGAACTGAGGAGAAACTCCTTCTGCGGCTCTCCCTCTGAGCCAATTAATTCAGACTCACTCTGGGTCTACACATAATAACATATAGCATCTTGAGTCTTTATCATTCCTTGTCAAATCGCCATGACTAGGACAAATACTATACCAAGATCTTTCACCATAAGCACACACCTATGAGTGAATGTCAGCTTGATGCTAACTGACATGTGGAAATCAGTTCAAGCACCTCGAGTCCATATTATTCCTTGTCACGATTAAGGAAGGACTACGTTTGGGCCCATTTATCACAAGTGTACCTTTATGATAAATGTATTCTATCTCCCTTAGTCTGCAACCCAATCTAGGAGAAGTTTCTCCCAATGCTGAAACATCAACAGTCCCTCTTAACTAGGGAGGTATCTTTCCATAGTACTACACAACTACTGTCTAGAGACACACAGTCTCTGCCAGTGGTACAAAACCACCATAGTAGTAAAATATGTGTCACACATGACACTCCCATGTGGACTTCTAGAGGCTACTCCCTCTAGGAACAATTAGGGTCAACTCCCCATAGTGAGAGACATCAAGGGTCAACTCCCTTGACATGTCTTTGTGTTCTCTCCACATGGGACAATGGGATATAAGCCAAAATGTACTTATTCCTTCTCGAATAAGTATCCTCACATATCAACTCTACTCAATTCACAAAGGAGTATGATCTGGAGAAAGTTTGTCACACATGGCACTCCATGTGGACTTCTAGAGTCTACACCTTCTAGAAAGACTAGGGTCCTCATGGGAGGTGTCCTCATGTTCTCTCCACAAAGGATGTTGGGTTATAAGCCCAACTGCACTTATCCCTTCTCGAATAAGTGCCCCACTTATCCCTTCTTGGATAAGTGTCCTCACAGATCAACTCAAATCAATTCATAGAGGAGTACGATCTGGAGAAAGTTTTTCACACATGGCACTCCATGTGGACTTCTAGAGGCTATACCCTCTAGAAACACTAGGGTCAACTCCCATAGTGTATGACATCAAGGGTCAACTCCCTTGACATGTCCACATGTGCTCTCCACATGGAACATTGGGTTATAATCCCAACTTCACTTATTCCTTCTTGAATAAGTGTTCCACTTATCCCTTATTGGATAAGTGTCCTCACAGATCAAATCAACTCAATTCACAAAGGAATACAATCTGGATAAAGTTTGTCACACATGGCACTCCATGTGGACTTCTATAGGCTACACCCTCTAGAAACACTAGGGTCAACTCCCATAGTGTATGATGTCAAGGTTCAACTCCCTTGACATGTCCTCATGTGCTCTCCACATGAGACGTTGGGTTATAAGCCCAACCGCACTTATCCCTTCTCAGATAAGCTCCACACTTATCCTTTCTCAGATAAGTGTCATCACAGATCAAATCAACACAGTCATAGAGGAGTACGATCTGGAGAATGTCTCAAGAAGATGAAAACATCAACACTCCCTCTCAGCGAGGGAGGCATTCTCTACCATGCCAAGTCCGTCACGGAAGTACTTAAATTTCATCCTAGTTTGGTAAGAACATCAACAATATGCTCATCTGTAGGAAGGTACTGCACCAATACTTCCTTCCTTTGCACCATGTCTCAGATGAAATGGTACTTGATCTCAATGTGGTTCAATTTGTGATGAAACACTGGATTATCAGAGATCTTCACACAACTTTGGTTACCATAATGAATAATGGTGGAATCCAGCACATGTTCGAATAAATCTGCAAGGATCTTGTGAAGCCACACTGCTTCATGGACTGTCATACTTAATGCAATTTACTCTTCTTCTGTTGTGCTCAAAGGCACAAAAGTTCTTTTCCTTCTACACTAGGAAACCATGGAAGATACCAAAGTGAAGCAACACCTAAAGGTGCTCTTTCTTTCCACTGCGCTCCTTGCCCAATCAAAGTCAATATATTCCTACCATATCATATCAATACTGGAAGTATATATCAGACCATGTTGAACTATGCCTCGCAGGTATCTCAACACATGTTTCACAACAATATACTGTGTCTATCTTGACTGACTTATAAACTAGCTAAGCACACTCACTACATAGCAAATATTTGGTCTGGTGTTAACCAGATACATCAATTATCCAATCAACTATCTATACAGAGTCAGATCAATTTTGTCAAAATCGAAAGAAGACACACTTAGTTTCTTTAGATTTGTCATCATTGGTATAGACATGGGTTTGAAGTTCAGTATCTCAAACTTCTTCAATATCTCAACTGTGTACTTCCCCTGACTCGGGAAGATCTCATCAGTTCTCTGCCACACTGCTAGTCCCAAGAAGTAGTGAATCATACCAAGTTCCTTCATCTCAAACTCAGAGGCGAATGCATACTTGCATTCAATAATAAAGCTCTATGTACCTATGAGGAATAAATCATCAATGTAGAGGACCAAAATCAGGGCCTCACCATTAACAGTTTTGTAGTACAGGTTGGGATCAACAACACTTTTGTTGAAGCCCAAACTCATCAGGTGTCCATCAATCCTCGCATACTAAGCTCGAGGTGCCTACTTGAGTCCATACATGGCCTTCTTCAACCTACACACATGAGACTCCTTCTCATGTATGATGAAACCATCTGGTTGCTCGGTGTATATTTCTTCCCCAATCTCTCCATTGAGAAAGGTTGTCTTCACATCCATCTGATGTAGTTTCCAATCCATGGATGTTGCGAAGGAAATAATCATTTGAATAGAAGTGTATCGAGAAACAGGAGCAAATGTATCCTCATAATCTATTCCCTCCACATGAAATAATCCTCTAGCAACAAAACTTTCTGTGTGCTTCTTGATTCTTCCGTCAGTTGTATGTTTAATCTTATAGATCCATTTGGAAGTCACTACATACTTCCTTTCAGGTCTCAAAACAATATACCACACATCATTCTTCATGATGGAATGATACTCCTCCATCATGGCATCTCTCCATACTCGATGACTAGTTGCCTCCTCATAATATGAAGGTTTAGAATCAATGATGTGGCTCATAGTTGTGGCATAACACGAATATCTCTGAGTTATTTTTCTTTCTCTAAGGTACCATCTCTTTTTGTCTCTTACTCAATCTATTTATGACCAAGGATGAAGATATGATATTCCTTCGAAGACTCACTGTACCCCATAAATGTATACTAAACACACAAATATCCTGAAGTGTCCAACCTCAAGCTTAACTCTGGTGAATCATGAATCATCACCTTGACTGTCTCAACAATAGATTTGTTCTTCCTCTCTACGACCCCATTGTGTTGAGGGTTGTGAGGAACGGTGTACTCCCTCTTGATCCCTACCTCAAACATATCTAGGACACATCGAGGTTCCCTCATGGAAACAATGTCCCCTAAGACATATCAATGTTTCTTCGCGAAACCAATTTCTTCATCTAGTAATCCACTGATTACTTAGCAATCGACTAGTAGCATACTACTACTACCATGTCATCGATAGCTAAAATCATCCGCCACATTCTTTATGACTATGTTGCAATCAACCAATAGCACACAGCTACTGCAATGTCATCCAATAGTACACAACAACTTCCATAGTCGCCATGACCATCTTGTGATGTTTCTCCTCTCCCAAGAGTTTTATTCACACATAGCCACCTCGCATAGCTTAGGAAATACTTTTACCCAACTGAGCATTACTCCCTCAGTCACCTGACATGACTAATTAGGAAAACCCTTGTCCAGAGGGGTTAGTCAACTAGAGGAGAGAAAACACCACACCTCCCTCTTAATGTTGATAAGATAACTTCAGATAACATGATCATTTGATTTGGCAAATTATCTGCTTTCTAATTGTAATCTTTACAAAAGGAGTCCATGGAATATTATAATCCTTCCTCGTTATTAAAGAATGCCAAACGGGAATATATCACATAACATTCCTAGTAAGTCGCATCATTTGCTTACATTCTTCCATTTTCACAATGACAAGCAAACTGAAAACTTCAACTCAACTGCAGGATCTTTTGTTCCTTATAGACAAAAATATACATCTCCATTTCCGAAGACAAGAGCCAGAGCGATGGAAGCACTAGAGCATCCTTTCTTCTATTCATGCTATAACAATCCCCGACCTCTTTTCTTTCTAGATCACTCCTTCCCATATCATTCAAAAGCATGAGATGTTCAGCATAACCCTAGTGATAGCATAGGTTTCTTGTCAGATTTAAAAACGGGCCAGCTACAGTCTGTACTCTGTTAGGAAAAACATTGAACTAGAGTCTAGGATATAACAAAATGTCAAAAAGAATACCGTGAAAAAATATTCATAAGATTTCCTCTTTGGATACATCTTCACAAAAGTGGCAAGTGAACAGGCTCTAATGTCCAACCACTATAGGAAACCAACATTGCAACAGCAAGAGCTAAAGCACCCGCTAAAAGTTTTCCCAAACCTCGATTGAAACCCTTTCTTAGAGTTGCACTGGCAGTGAACTTAAAGACAATCGCCACTATATAAACCACCCAAATAGAATGTGTGGTGATATCCATGAACATAAGAAACGAAACACATATGAGAATGATTCCCTATTGTTTAGAATTTGCGGGAACAAAACTGTGAGAACAGCCCCATCTGAATGTACGCTTAAACCTAGAATGAGGTCTGGTCTCCAACATGGTGGATAGTATTTCATGTGCACAGTTTGTACATTTTCTCCAAACATTTCATTTAAGAATTCCAGATTTAATTGGAGATTCTCTGCAATGAGACGTAGGAGAGATTTACTTAAATGCAGGCCAATTATATGCATTCGAAAAATCTCATAGATTTGGATCTTACATCCAACCGCAGAGATGTTCACCAGTTCAAGACAACTCTAATTAATGGTTACTTTATAGCTCCAGTAGCACCTAGGCTAAGTTAGGATTCCATTTATTTTTCATTTATTGGGCCCTCCTGTGAGGGAGTCAAGCCCAGTCCTGCTCTGATACCATGTTGTTGTTCTCATATAAGATATGATCAATGTTCAATATATTATTACAATAATGAGTGTTCCATATATAGGTAACATAAGGTGACCATCCATGAAAGGATGCGTCCCTTGAATAATCAATAACTATTTATTATTATCATTTACTTATTATATACTATATTTAATAATCAATAATAATTATATTATTAATTATTATCTTTAGAGAATGTCTTCCCGATGTTGTCCAAACATCAACACCCCCCACATGTCTTGCTTCCTTCTCTGCAATTATCGCAGAAACTTCAAGAATAAGAGTGTCCTCCTCTAGAAAACCAGATAAATGCTTTATTAAAATTAGAAGAGGTGAGAACACAAGCAAAATAGAAACTTGACCAGCACCAACAAATTGTGAAGAGTTGGTTTGATACAAGTTCATCTTATGAAAGGAATTTTGATGTTGGGGATTTGGTTCTCAAGTGGGATAAAGCGCACGAGGGTAAGGGAGAACATACCAAGTTCCAAAACCTGTGGCTGGGACCATTTATAATTTTTTTTAAAATGGGTCCTAGTTATTTTCGTCTACATAACTTGGAGGGACAGCCAGACACTTTCCCAGTGAATGAATAGGCTCTCAAGAGATATTTCACTTGATTATTTCAGATCCACCCTCTTGTAAATATTTTTAATTTTCTTTTCTATTTTGATTTTGGTTCTTTTCATTTTCCTTGATTTTGATTTTTTTTCTAAATAATTATATCTGAATCACCATTTATTTGTTGAAGGGAATCAGAATTTGTATTCATTAGCAGCAATTGATAACAACTCAAGCACCTGAATAGTAAGTGCTAAACTCAGATCAATGGAAGCAAGTTTATGTCCAGCTATTGTTTCTAGGTTCTCATTAAAATCTCAGGGAAACACGATTATCCTTAACAAACTTCTAAGGTCATCCTTCTTTTAATGAGAACAACTCAATGTGCTTCCCCATCCTAGAGATGATTTCTTAACAGAAATCTAATTGTCCAAATCAAGATGGAGGTCATCAGAACAGAAAAATATTTTTGAAATGCAGGGACGATTTTAAGGATGGAAATTTATTTTAAAATGTATAAACCTTGGCGAATCTTACTAATCCTTCATATACCAACTATAAATGTTTGGCGATATTTTTGTAAAAATATTCAAATTTCTAAGGATTTTATATAGTTTGTATAAAATTTTGGCGATTTTTAAGGTAAAATAATTTTATCCTACATACATTGGGCGAATAATTTTTAGAATGGCGAATCGTTTTTTGGGAAAAAACATGGAAAATTAGCCCATGAGAGAAATTTAGCCCCTAAAATCATCCTTTCTTAAATGATCAATCCTTTCATTACCGGACTGTGAGATCTTTAGTATCACCCCACTCTCTTAATATCATGAAGTTTCTGGAAATTTTACAAACAAATTTTAGAGAGTTGGAAGCACTGTAATGTGTGGGAATTGTGTGTAAACCCTCTGAGATACTAAACAGGTATGTTGGCAGCGAGTAAATGCACACATGGTACCAAGACAACTTCGTCGGGGTACTAAATAGGCCTTCTGGTAGCGAAGCAATGTCGGGTTCAAAGATCCTCATGTATGTTTTTTTTTTAAATTGATCAAGTGTCAGGATGCCTTCTATCATAAATGGATGACTATTGGACAGGATAGAAGTACTAGAGTGGTTTAATGACATCCCTGTCGAGGTTATGGACGCCTGCTGGAAGCAGTGGCCCTGTCAATGGTATCAGATTCATCTGTATAAACATCGCTACCCCTGTGATCTAAACAAGAAACCAGATTACAATTTCGGGAAGAAATGCATCCAATACTATGAATGTGTTATTTTTTCTGAGTTATTTTCGAAATTCTTGATCTGGCGTTAATTGTATCTAAAATTTATTGCTAAGTCATATGTGCCCCTGATATGAATTTTTGGTGATGCAGAGATAACTACTTCACCCAGTGTGTCGCCATTGTTGGAAACCAACAATTCTGTCAAATTTTATCATTTTAAAAAAATTCATCACCAAGGGATAAAAAATTTATGTAGTTGCCTCCTCCTTATACTTACAAACATTTTTGGTTTTGAGGAGATTCATTGGGCTAGCTGAGTATAATATTTTTTTGTTTTTTAATCTATCGTTTGTTTCATTTAATTTCATGACTGAAAGCATGAAATTAAAACAATAGTTTGGCTTGGGTAATCATTTTACAGTTTGTAATTTCTTTGTTTCTTTTGCTAAAGGGATTACAACTAAAGGGAATCTATATGTTTATAAATTTTAAAGTTAGTAAGCTAATTGATCGATCCATTTCCATTGATTTATTCAGTTTGAGAGATGTAATTGAGTCTCATCTATGGTTGATTATATGATTTTTACATTTGATATGTTTGATGGTGCAGAACCTTGGGTTAAATTCAAATTATGAATATTTCTCTTACCAGTCATATCACAATCCTATCACTCTGGTACAAGATTTACCTACTTACAATTCCACATCATCCTATTGTCCTACATAATTCACACTCCCATTCATTATTCGAGTAGGTAAGAGGTAATGGTTTGGGTTTAATGTTCATTGCGCAGAGTGGTTTACAAGCTTGTCAGTCCTCTGGTTCTTACCCACCCAAAACTCGAATTTTCAAGTATGATAACCTCCCAAGTCCGTAGGTATCGGGCCTCTTCCGATTTCATGGACCTCTTCCTATTGTTTTTGTATTGGAAAGTGAAAACCACCTCTCATTGCCTTTATTGTGTCTGTGTGATAACACCCATGGCTCCTTTAGTAAGAATTAAACATAATGGCTCGCAATCCCTCCTCTCCCACGATGATGCCATAAGTGATATACAGGCACATGGATGGGAAATTTTCATCCAAAATTTTGATGGTTATAACCTAGCAGTTGCACAGGCATTCACTCAATTGTTTTATGGCTCTAAAGCTAAAATTGGGGATCTTGAACTCGAAGTAACCGAGGATTCTATAGCACGAGCTATAGGATTGTCACAAGAGGGAGAAACATGGTTCAAAAACGCAAAAATAGAAGGCGTTCCTTGGATTCTTCTCATGGTCTCTAAGAAATCGAAATGTTGCCCTAAAGGTACACCAATTACTTTCATAAAACCTCGATGGCATGACCTGCTTCTAATTCTTAAACAGATCATAACTTGTGAGGAAAGGTATGGCTTATTTTTCTTGTATCACATTCATCTGTTGATGATTTTTCTAGGGTTCAAGCTAAATATTCCTTTATATTTGTTTATGAGCCTACATAAGATGTCTAATATTTATCAGAAATAGAAGTTTAACCCACCTTGAATTCTTTTTCACTATGGTCTTATTCAAATTCTGCTATTGTCGCATTTAGCTAAGATTGGGGATACTTGGGAGGATTTCCTGTGTAGAAACAACTTCACCCTACCCAAGAATACAGTAGAATCACCTCTTCATTTCAATACAAACCCCAGTCCCTGTAACCCTATTTCCAAAAATCAAGGTGTTGATCCACATGAATACCTTGCGACCACAGAACGAAACTTTGTTGTTATTCAAAACACTTTGGGAAAAAAGCCACAATATGATTTCATACCCAGAAAATCGTTAGAGGAGGTTATAGATGTGTTAAAGGAGAGGATTTATCCTGCTCCTACTATTGAGCCGACTCAGGGTTTCTTTAACAAATTGTCTATCAAGAAAAGTCACAAGCATAAGGAACAGGGTAATTCAGATATAAATTTCACAAACAAGAGACCAGGTAGGCTTATATCCAGAAGTTTGAGAAATCGCCAGCAAGATCATCTGAGATCGATCTCAGTGATCGAGGTTGATGATCACTTGTCCAATGATGAGATCAATGAATTTCTTGCCCGAGAAGATGTACATAACCAGTGCCTTGGAAATGAAACCGGTAGTGAAGCTATATGATATGATTTTGTTTATGAGCTACCTCCGTTCCTAAAAAATCAAGAAGGCTTCGCTTGTATAAGCCACGATTTGAGGCAAGCTACAGAACATACCAAAGAACCCATTGCAAAACACACTCAACCTCTGCCTGTCATGGCACTTGTACACTGTGAAAATTTTCTTGACTGGATTGAACGATACTAAAAGGATATACCCTATCTCCAAGTACAGTTAAAACGTATGGCAGCTCAAAACTCCTTGCTTGAAAGGGAAAATCAAAGTTAAAAGCATGCATCCGATCCAACGCTGACAATGCAAGCAAAAGGATTAAACGAGCTGGTAATGTGGTTATCAAGAACGCAACAAATTTCAACGCTATCATTAACTCAAAATTATCATATGCTTCATTGTCTAATCTCTAAATGGTAAAGGATTGTGTTGATTCTCTTTGATTTGATTATGGTGGAAAAATAAGATAGTTAGATGTATTTTGATTTTATTGTTAATTTAAGACTAGCTACAAAATCTCACGATTCTGTAGCCAGTCTATTTGTAAATATTAGTTTTTATTGTTATCTAAAATTCAATTTTGTTTTATTATTTTCAGGAGAAAAACAATTATGATGTTATTCACAAAGAGAATAAATCATGGATTATGTGTTGCATGGCTTATTTATTTCTCATTTTGTTTGATAAAACAATTTCATTTATGTAATTAATTTTGATGAACAAACTCCTACAGGACTGTTTCTTTGTTATCCTATTTTTGTAAAGCAATCTAATTTTCTGGGATTACCCTCTATCTTGCATGATAAGAGGTTATTGATCCAAGACAGGTTTAAATAGTGGTTGTTGTTTAGTAGTAAAGGGAAAATTTTTGGGACTACAGTATGGATGTGTAATGTTTTGGGAATTGATATGGGAAAGAAATTGACTGTTGGTTTTAGACCTGTGTGAATTGTGTGATTCTTATTCCATTGCATTCTCCTGCCATTTCTATGTTATGAATTATCATCCTGTCTATTTAGCTTTAGCCTTGTATTTGCATGATATTTCATATCGATGATTATTTGAATGTTGTCCATGATATGTTGGTTCATTTTATATGTGTGATCAATCGATCATTTAATTATTATTGATTTTATTTCTGATGTTAAATGATGGATAATATCAATGCTCAGAATTGAGTTTTCTTTCGTTCTTAGATGTTGATTATCTTAAGATCACAGGATTCTTAATTAGTTTTCTTTTTTTTGTTATAAATTCACTCCAAATATCAAACACTTATTTGAATTTATTATGGAAGTACTAGTATTGTTATGTCATAGGTTTCCCTTTAATGAAGAACAAGCAGAAGCTCAAACAACACAAAGAGATAAACTCAGTTTTGTTGATCAGCTAGAGGTTAGTGTGTGTGTTATTTAATCAATTTTTTTATTAATGAAACGATGATTGCATTAATTACCCTTGACTATTTCTGTGTCATTGTTCCAATCATATTCTCTTAGTATTTATAAGTTAGATATATTTAAGCATTAGAAATATTTATGTTCTTAATTTATTTCTTTTAAAGCACTATTACAAACATCCATTTTCGCAAGATTTCAAGCAAATCTTGTAAATTGTATATAGATTGTTTATAATAATTTGTACATTCATTCTTAGGTAAACATTTGTAGTTAGTATATATATTGTTAGAATCATATCTTTAGATTAGTTTATTTCTTTTATTAGGACCCTAGTTGGCTAACAGAACCATTAAAACCATTGGGTAAGAACATACCAAATGGATTGGGTTAATTAGAAAACCTCGGTCCAGATCTAACCTTCCAGTTGACGGTGTGTCACTTATGCTCGTCAACAAGGTACTATTCAAAAATCGTGGATTGGAGTAGCTTGGAAAAACTTAGAAAGTGAGTTACATCATACTATCCCTCTTACTCTCTTTTTCGATGGATAAAGTTAATCTATAAGAATGGTAGTGTCCAATGATAGTTTTATGTCTTGGTAGAGGGGTCTGTACTCCAAGGAAAAATTCACCTTTCCACGGGGGAATTATTCTGTAACAACTATCCAGATGAAAAGGGTAAATGGATAATCCAATATGGATCCATATAAATCACAAATAAACAAGTTAATAAGACATGGTTCATTAAAAGTGATTCAGAAAATATCATTTGAAGAAGAGTCCAGAGATGAGACAAAATGTCAATGTTGGATGATTGGTGAGGAAGCATTGACACCATTGAGTCACAAGTCAAGTCGATTTAAACAACAATAAGGTCGACTATATGGAAGTTAATCGACTACAAGATGAGTCGAAGACAAGTCAATCAACTACAAGCCTGCATATTAACAGAAATTGGATAATACATGTCGATCAATTTAAAGACAATTCGACTAATTGAAGATCGAAGTCGAAGGAAAATTGAGTTGGGAAATACAAGTCAACCAAAGCAAGTTAAGATGACCAAATTCAAATTTCTCAAGTCAGTTTTCTTCTAATTCGAGTCGTTCCAAGAAATAAGTAACCTAAAGGTCAAAGTCGAAGTAAACTTAAATACAAGTCAGCTCGAGGCTGAAGAAACATGGGTAGACTAGAATTGAAACATTCAAGTCTAAATTTCTCCTAGTTGAGTCGACCAAAAAGATGTTTGTTAGTCAAATGAGGAAGCAAATATGAAAAAGGGTGAGACCAAGTCAAATATTTAGTGACTAGTAGTTGAGAGGGAACCGATTTTAATATAACCATCAAGTCAAATGTTTAAAATTTGAGTTTAAATAATAACCAACAAAGGAGATATGTGGATGTCTATTTAGACATTCACAAAAAGGTAATATGTGTTGAAGTTGATCTGGCATCCGACGATGAAAGGAAACTATGGGAAAGTTTCCTTTAAAGAACCACTTGTACCAGCCACCTCACACACTTTCTGGGGAAATTTCCTTCTTGTCGGCTAATTGGGCATGTTCTGGAAAAAAACCCATCTCTTAGAATTTTAAAATTCATTTCCATCACTCTGGAATCTTCATACAAAAATCGTTGTCTAAATTGGTGTACAAAAATCAATTAATAAAAGTTACCATTTGTGTTAATTAAATGAAGGGGTGCAATGTTTCATTCCAAAATGACTGAAGAAGGTGTCTTGGTCTATTCCAAAATCATAATTCCTCGGAACAGATCTCTATGGAGTCTGAAGTAATCACCATTGGAGGACATGAAATAGTTACTGCAGAACCATTTCTTCAGGATTTCAAAACACGCTGGACTATTTTTAATATACATTATTAAACAGTCTGAACAGAAACAATATGTACAATGTTCACAAACCAAGATCCATTTGAATCCTGGTGGAGCTTCTCTTCTTATGGCAGTCATGGAGGAGGATGCCATGTTAATCTCTTTTCTTTAGGTGCTGGAGAAGCTTCTCTGGTTAAAAGATCTGCTAAACAGTTTTATTTTCCTGGCTTATACTCAATATCAAAATCATATCCTTCAAGCCATATACTCCATCTGAGCACTCTGTTATTTCCCTGTTCAAGCAATATTTTATTAGACAACATCCCTTTCATGTGCTTAAGATCAGTCCTAACAATAAAAT
>ML794171.1:25223-66891 GCA_009831015.1 Picea engelmannii
TATATATATATATATATATATATATATATATATATATATATATATATATATATATATATATATATATATATATATATATATACATACATACAATGGATTGAATGAAAGTTCATTTATCAGGATGGTGCTTGTTTACAAGTTGAGTCTTGTCATGAAGATTGGATTCCTCACATCTCAGTTGGATCTGAGATCAACAAGTCGGGTCTTGTTATAAGGGTTGGATTCCTCATTTCTCAATTGGATCTGAGAACTATACGTTGGGTCTTGTATCAGAGAGTTGGATCTCTCATATTTAGTTGAATTTGAAGATATTAAAGGATTTATTTTATTTGTATTCATTAAAGTTAAATAAATAAAAGAATGATATTGTATCTGCTTCATATAGTTTGTGTTATACATGTTTATGAATAATTAATTGAACTGCATATATCTTATTCAGTTAATTTAGTTAATCTCTAAAGGTTTGAAAAGTAGCCAAAAGTTACAGATGTTGATTCAGCCCCCCCTCTTAGAGTCAGTGTGTGTTTCTGTTGGCGTGGAATTGATCAGACTAGGGTCCTTCTCAGGTTACCAACAAAAGGTACCGAGGTAGTCTAGAGAACTAGCATTTTCATCTTCCTTGAAGGGAAGAAGTCTCACCCGAAGCACAACCAAGACAAGGAAAATAGGGAAGGGTAAGAATAATGCATAGACACCTCCATACAGTCTTAGGATCTTTGTAGTCTTGTGCAAGACAGATTAAACTCGGAACTGTGTGAACATTCCTAACTCATATTAAAGAAAAAAAAGTTGTGTTGCATTCATAAAGAAACTATATCCCATTAATAAGATCTAACATAAAGACAACATGGAACAAAATTCATGATACTTTGAAGCTAACAGACAATATTTTCAAAATTTGGGTCTTTTTTTTTATTAACTTCATATGGTTCTTCTCAATACATAATGCTACTCAGATACAAACACAACTCGGTCATGCCAGAACTTAAAAACAAAAATATCTTACTGAGAGACAATACTAACCCGAACCTTTTCTCCTTCACCAATACAATAGGACATGACTCTTTTACAGACTTGGTCTAGTTCCAAAACTCGGACTCTAGAATTATAGCTAACATTTACCCAAAATGGGCAATAACACATAACTCAACCATCTAGACTAAATCTCCATCCGAACAATCAAAAAACAACAAATCAACGATCAATAATCAACCCTTTACAATCATATTCATCCCGTATATATAATCCAATTGGGTTTTTTGGGTTTGAGACTTCGCATGCTTTCTTGTTCTTGTTCTGTTGTAACTTCTTTCTATATGTTGGTGTTGCACTGTCCTTTTCAAATTCTTTCTATGTTCTGCTATCCATATCCTTTGTCACTTGCACACCTTTTGTTTGACCAAAATTGGAACTGCAGCGCTCCTTGCACAACTTCTAACAACAAAACTAAGGTCCCAACAAGCTCCAACCACAATCCTTGGCTCATCCTCAAGTCAAGTCCTTGGTTCTTTCGTGGTCTCTGGACTAGCCTGTTCCTTTCCTTTGTCTTCTATCTCTTCTTTTCTCCCAGTTTCTTCTTGAGTTGTTTATTTTTCCTCCTATTCAAATGAAGGGCCCAACTCCGGGACCAATTCCAGGGCTCTCTTCTTTACTCCTTGGAAATTTAAGACCTTGTCCTGCCACTTCCTAGTGAGGAGTGAAGCTTCAGCCATGAACTACTGAGTCGCGTCTGTAATACATCCCTTAGGGTTATAAGTGACCAAGGATTTCCAATATGAATAAAGTGTAGCATCCACCTGATGCATCTGCATATAGGTTTTCTGAAAAATAGGTCGAAACTCATGTAGCTCTTTCTTAACTAGTGACTGTGATTCAAATAGAGCATTCAACTCATTGTCTGCTTGCTAGATCTAGTTGAATTTTTCCTACTTCTCCAGTGGATCCATGGTGATGGAAACTTCCTCATTAAGTGACTGGATCTTTGTGTGCAATTCCTCTAGCGTCTGGTTGCGCCATGAAATGATACCCATCCAGTCACTAACTTCCCAAAAAATCCTTCTACATTCTGCAGTTTTCTTGTGCATGGTTTCTCTTGCATTATTTCCTTCAAGCACAACTCTTTCCATTTTCTCTTAAAGCTTCCAGGGTTGTTGTTATACTTCCTATTGACTCTCCCGCAAATGTGCTTCAAGGTTCTCATTGCAAATGTCCATCTCCGACCATGCTCCCTGGAGTAGCTCAATTTGTTGCACTGGCTCTGCTGCTGCACTGGATTTAGGAAGTTGTGATGCTCACCTTCGAATCATTGGTTAGGCTTCTACAAGATTTTACTAGACCCTTTCCAATTTCTTCTCTGCCTCGACATTTTCGTACTCCTCTTGCGTCCAATCTGCTTGTGCAAGGAGTTATTCCTCCTTGAAAAACTTTGTGTCCCATTCGGTCTACTGGAGCCTCTTCTCCAATTGATCAGTTGAAGCTCTGATCATCTCAATTAGGTGTGTTGACGGCCATTGAGAGGGGTCACCAGAAGAAGTAGTGGCCTCCATGGGTACTCGAACCTGCAGTGGGAGTCCACTGGTCATTGATTGTTCCAACGGTGTCTCCACCTCTTTCTCCCTAGTATATGGACCTTGCAATTGTTGCACAAATCTCATTCTTACCGTCGATGGAAGGAATGGGAGTATCTTTGCTTTCACTGAGCAGAGCTACACCAACTCTATGCACTATTGTGGGTTATGGATTACTAACTCCAGTTTTTCTTCCAATGAAGTTTCACTTTGTCCTGACGCGGTTTCAGGCTCCTTCTTAACCTCAAGTACCTCTACCTCTTTCTAGACCATGGTTTCTGTGGTTTTGCCTCTTTGGATGGCACTCTCAACATTAGCTATTGAGAGAGGATGATGAGGGCTTGGGGCTTGTGGTATTGGCACAATTTGAGTCTCCAATGAGGGAAGAGTGTCCTGGATAGGCACAAATGGAACCATTGACTAGCTTGGGACTTAAGGGGTCAGGCTAGTGAGTTCTGGTATCTGCTCGGGTAGTTCGGGGGGGGGGTCCAACTGCATGGGCTCCGATTCAATGGTTTGGGGTTGGGTGGTCATTTCTTACGGTGGATATTGGGGTTGTGGGGGTGATGGGGGTTGTTTGATGACGATGGTGGTGGATGCAGTGGTATCAGGCTCGGGTTCATCCTGGATGTCAATGATAGTTTGGGTCGCTCAAGTGGTTGCTCGAGTACGAGGTATGGTCGATGAGATTGGCTGAGGATTCAGGCTCTTCACTGGGGAGAGCCCTGTCCTAGGTTTCTTGAACAAAGGGTCTCCAATGAAAGTTGTGTTAAGGATTTCATTGACATGTTTACCTGTCAGCATAGCCTACTCCAGAAGCTATGGGAACATGGGAAATGTCCCCTTCTTTCATTCAAGCGGTTGTGTCTCCTATTCCTCCTCCTCTGAGTCAGTCTGCATTGGAGCATCTTGTTGTTTCTCCTCTCGGCCTGAGCTCAGTCCTACCCCTCCTTCCTATCCCTTTTTCTTCAAGAGCTCCACGGGTAGAACATAGTGCATCGCCGACTTGCATGGGTTGCATTTCACTCCTGTCCATGACATTCCTTCCTTGTCAAAGGCCTTCTCATCTAGGTATAATGGCAGCATCCATAAGTTAAATCCTTCATTTTTGACATGCCTGGGCCAAACAAAAATATGGTGGAAATTCAACTCGAACACAATATTCCTCATGTTTAGGTTAAGCAACTCATGTGGTACATGAAACCTCTAAGTTGTGTCTAGTATATGGTTGTACCACTTCAATAACGTTGCGTTATAAAATTTTGTGTTCTCTGAGTCCAACCTAGAGTTCCAAGGCTCAAACATCTTTGTTAATCATCCTTTATCGTCTGGTGATAGCAATCTTCCTGAAGGTGGCATCCACTTCAGCATGGCGAACGCAATGAGCAGGTATCCATAGGTGAAGGTTCCTCCCTTCTTTTGAGCTTCCTCACATGCTACCAGGAGTTCTTCCAGCAGGTAGCTACACCAATTGAACACCGCTCCATTGGCACAAAAATATGCCATTGACAGGGCATCCAACGTGCACTCGCCCTTGTAGTAGGAACTCATTACCTTGTTATAAATCACATAGCAGGTTATTTTGACCATCTCTGGTAAAATGGGGTCAATATTGGCTATGCGCCCCCCTCTCTAAGTATGAAATATTTCATACAGTCTGTGTTCTCCCTTTTTCTTCCCATGTTTACTTGGGCTCTAGAACCCTTTTGATACATCTTCACCTTCGATGGATAGGCTCGTGATTTGATGGATATCATATGCATGAATGGGATATCATATGTCGATTCATAAGCTCATATTATGTACCCTGCTAATGAGGAATTTGGTACATCGTGCAACCTCACCAGTAGTGCCAAAAATTGGCAAGTCTCGGAGATTCATGATTGTGGAGTTGAAGAGGTTGATAAAATCCGGCTTCGACACAAAATGCATCCCTCCCATCTCATCTAGAGCCACTTTCTAGAACACGTCAATGTTCATTTGTGGGAATAACACCTGGTCTATCAGGTCAAGGTCGAGGAGCTTCACTTGCTCGACCTTCCCTTTGAGGTCATCCACAAACTCAACCTGGGGATCATACGGATCGCTTGGAACTACTTCTTTAGAGAGAAAACTTCAGCTTCCTGTAGCTCTCAACATCGCTTCTCTGGAATTCTAAGAGAATTAGACCAAATATACTCGACTTCGGGGTCACAACTGAGAGAATTTGCATGCTCTATGACAGTTTAGAAATCTCAAATACAAAATTGAAAACAATAAGTCTTATGATTACTCCTAAGGCCACTTATGATTAACCCTATAGACACAACCTAGAGCTAAGGTGTCTGACGGGACTATTTAATGGGGCAAATCTATTGGGGGATTCTCAAATTTGATGAACAAGTTAGACAGGAACGTGGTCGGCCTCAGGCCTTACAGTTTGAACGGTTGAGAATCCTGGCTTAAATACCAATGGAATCTTCGTGTATCGTGGATTTATGGTCTTACAGAGTTTGTACAGGTTATTGTAGCGATCATAAAGGCTATGACTGGACAAGGTGTGTGTGGCACATGGACTAGGATTCCATTCGGATTCACTCTCCCTCTAACCACAATGGGGTCCCCATCATATTTAATAACTGTATTTAATGGAATTGGGGCTCTTCTAATCATGTGTTGTTGAGTAATAATTTATGCACCAAAGAAATGCTTAGACTGAAAAAAAAAAAAAAAAAATACATGTCGCGATGCAACAATGCACACTCCGACTTTATTAACCAAATTTAAATAAATTGCAGAAATTCAAATCTAACTACTATCCATGCTCCTTTGGACTGGAGAAACAGTCCTTTATCTCAGTCATGAGAAATATAGGGTTTCAGGCGAGCTCCATTCACCCATCCTGGCTGAAGTATACCATCCAGTTGCGCTAGTCTGACTACTCAAGAGTGTCGGATCTCTGAAACTATAAATGGGCCCAACCAATGCATGCACAACTTTCCTGGATGTTTATGATATCGAATATCATAAAGTAAGACCTTATATCCTTGTGCAAATGTTTTGTCCTTAATATGGTTATCGTGCCAAGCCTTCTTCCTGGCTTTCTCAATAGATTGATGAAAGTCTGCTAAAAACCTGGTCTCATCAAGTTCTTGCAACTCCATAACCCTTTTATCAGCTAATTCATCCTATGACATATGTGTAACATGTGCGATGTAGATACTAGGGGTAATGAATTCTCCAAGTACCATCGCCTCTTTCGCATAGACTAACTGAAATGGAGTATACTTGTGAAGTTTCTTCATGGTCATCCTGTAAGCCCATAAAATTGTTGGGACTTTGTCATCCCAATATTCCCTATTTGCATAACAACCCTTCATCAAACCTATTTCTGTAATCTTGTTAAATGCCTCCACTATGCCATTGGATTGTGGATGGTAGGGGATTCTTTTATGATGTTGGATTAAGAACTTTTTTGTAATATTTTCTATTGTATTACTGATAAAATGACCACCCTGATCACTAGTCAGACTCCTAGGACATCCAAAATGAGTGATAATGTTTTCAAAGATAAACCTGGTATCGGTATCAGTCGAACAATCATGAATAGTTGCTTCCTCTTCCCATCATGTCAGGTAATCAATTACAGTGATAATATACCTGGCCTTTGAGTTCTTAGTCGTGGGGTTGATTGGTCTAATAAAATCAGTCGCCCACTTCTCAAATGTTTGAAGAGCTCGAACTGGTTGAAGAGGAAATTTGTCTCATCTTGATGAGTTACCTACTCTCTAGAAAACATCGCAAGATATAGCGTACTCCTTTGAATATTTGAAGAGCGTGGCCCACCATAATCCAGCTTGGATGGATTTTTGCGTAGTGGAATTTCCTCCGACATGGCCTCCTGCAACTCCATTGTGGCACTCCTAGAGGAAATCTTGTCTTTCATGGTCCAAAATGCATCTCCTAACGATACTATCTAGGCCCAAATTATACAATTTCCTTGCAATCAATTCATATTCCATTGCTCGAACCACCATATAACGTTTCTGAGTTGCAAAGTATGTTTCTAGGCATGCCTATGTACTCAGGAAGACTTCTATGTCTTCCAGGTATTCTGGTACTGCCTCAACTTGGAACAATTTTTCATATGGGATATGATCATCGATTGCTCTGCCATACTCCCTTGAATCCAATATGAACAAATGATCAGGACCCATGTTCCAAACAACCATCGACAAATTCGACCTTCCAAGACAGGCTTGTTAACTAGATATTTTAATGCAGAATGATCAGTAAAAAATTTAAAATGAGATCCTAATAGGTAATGTATAAACTTATGTAACGCGTAAATCATAGCCAAACCCTCCCTTTATGTGGTTGTATAGTTTCATTCATCTTGCAATAAATTCCTGCTAGAAAAATAGATGGGATGATTTGTATTTCCATCTCCTAGTTGTGCCAAGATGGCTCCGAGGGAAATACCTGATGCATCCACATGTACATGAAATTCCTTTTCCCAATTTGGAAAAATCAAAATAGGTGGTGTGTTGATCTTTTCCTTCATGATGTTAAATGCTCGATCACACTAGTGTCCACTGGAACAATTCAGACTTCTTTAGTAGATTTTCCAAGGGTGCAGTTATAGTCGCATACCTTCTAATGAACTTGCGATAATACCCTATGTTCCCTAGCATTGAGTGCAAGCACTCATAGGAAGAGGCATATTCAAAATTACCACGACTTTGGTTGGGTTTACCAACACTCCCTCTTGGCATACTATGTGACCTAACAGATTTCCATGTGGCACATAGAAGATACACTTTCTGAGGTTTAAAGATATTTTCATATCCCTACACCGATAAAAAATCAGCCATAGTATCTTTACGTTTACTTTCAATAGACTATACACTGTCCAGTCATCCATATAAACTTCTATAAATTTGTGAATAAATTCTCGGAAGACTTCTATTACAATCCAGGAAAAAAAATCAAGTGCGTTCTTTAGACCAAAGGGCATCACATTATATGCAAATCAACCCCATTATGTTATTAATGTAATCTTCTTTTTGTCTTCATCGGTAAGTCTCACTTGGTGATACCCCCAAAATCCATCCGTGAATGAGTAACTCTTTCCCCACAACCTGTTCTAGCACCTCGTCAATAAAAGATGTGGGAAAAGGGTCGTACACACAGGAAGAGTTAAGGATTCTTTAGTCTACACATACCCTAATTTCCTCTGTACCTTTCTTTCTTTGGATGACTATGGGGCTAACCCACTTTGCTTCTTCAACTAGAAAAATAAGTCTAGCGTCAAGCATCTTGTATATTTCCCTTTTACCCTTCTCTTTTACCCTAGGGTTAAGACGATATGGTCTATTCCTTATAGGTTTTAATCCTCGTTTTAGTTCAATATTCATCTCTCCCATAGATCGTTTTATCCCTTTTATGTCTGAGAATGTCTTTGGGAATAAGTCCTAATACTCCCGCAATAGGCTCTGTATTTCCTGGCTAGTTTGCTCATCCCAGTAATCTCCTACAAATACTATCTTGGGTTGCTCGGTAGTTCCTATGTTGAAATTTTTCAATTTAAATGGATGGTTATAATAGATATTAGTCTGACTAGGAAGTGTGTTAAGGATTTGTCTAGTTCCTTCTGTTTCCTCAATGGTTAAATTTCTCAGTTCTTCTAAATCATCAGGGTTTCCCAAATCCTTCTCAATTTTGTAGCATTCTATGGGTGTCTTGTTCATGTCCAAGTGAAGGTTAGACCGAATCAATTGACTATGCTTGTCACATACCATTAGGTCTGCTTTCCATTTACAAACATCGGAAAAAATCATTTCTTTAATTCTTTGTAGGATTCTCTTGAGCTCAAGGTACTAACTTGTGAAAGAAAATTCCTTGCAAAATTGGTCTGTTGATGTTTTCAAATTGTTGGTATGCCTTATGGTCTCTTCATGGATTTACCAAGATTTCGGTATTGGACTTAAAGAAAGGGGAAATACTTGAACTCACAAGTGAGATGGTACTTCCATAACTTGCCAATGTCTTACACATTGCTCGATATGTGTTTTAGGATCAAAATGCCCATCGAATAGTTGGGCAACTTGAAAATCCATCTGCATCTCTTATTTTAGTTTCTCCTTGTCCCGAAATCGACACTGGATGGCATGCTTCACATCCTCCTAGTTCTTAATTACTTCTTGTGACTAGCCCACCACCTGGCAAGGGTGTCTTCCAGGGCTAAGTCCAGAACTACAATCCTTTGATCTTCTTCTATTTTTTCTTCAATACTAACCATAAAACTCTCAAGGTATGAAGTACCATTATATGTCCGATGTTATTTAACCTCATTTCCAACTGATCTTATTGATCTGATAGTTGTGTACCATCTTGAAAATCTTTCATATGCACCATGTTGTTGATCTGAGAATGGAATGAATTTTTTTCCAATAGATCTTTAAAATGAAGAAGACTTATCTCTTTAAATTGAAAGTGTATAAAAGGTATGTGTTTGGGTAATTTGATCAAGTTACTAACACATAATTTCAATGATTTTTACTTAAACAAGTGAAACAAATCAGACAGATAAAAACCATCAATAATGAACACATAACACAACAAATGATAAAGGAGTTCACCCCTCTCTTGGGCTACATATCCTGGTCCAGCTTCCCTTGGATCATTTTCATTATGCTTAAAAATTTCTGTTACAGTGCTCAAAATAAAAAATAGATGGCTCCAATGGATTTAGAACTTCCAAAAACCCCTAGCTAGGCTTTTTCGGCACCTGGTTTGGCCAAAAAAAAAATAAGTTACACCTCCTGGAAGTTTTCCCCTTCAAGCTTGTTGTACCTACTCGCCAAAATGCACAGGACACGCAACGATTTCACAAATCAAGTGAAAATGTAGGACTGTTAGTGAGTTGGCCCCCAATCTCCGGTAGAGAACTCAGTCATATGGCCCCATGTGGCCAACAACCTAACAACTCGCACGCCCATCAACTAGATCCTCTGCATGAAGGTATGTGTTCATATGGTGAAATAACACGTTACCAGTGCTGATTGCTAACAGGTGTAACGGTTCACGCCAAGGTTAAAAGGAAGGGTCGTATGTGATACAACCGGGGGCTACACATCATAGCCATGTTTCGCACGTGCGGTAAGGTTTAAACGTGTGGTCGTGTAGTGTGGTATGAAACTGCGGTTTTAGACCAAAGTAACGAACCGTGCCAAAATGTATACAAAAGGGGCATGTGGTAGAGTCACATGAAAATGTGTTATAGCAATATTTGCCTCACCCTATACAATCTTGCACAAAGAGCCTTAATCTATTTCTCTATGCAGAATTATCTTCCCTGTTGATAAAATCTAGAGACAAAAATTAATATTTTTCCACATATATGCATCTTTCACACTATACAACATGCGTATACAAAAGATGCTACACTACAGCCCGTGTACATCGAGATTCATACCAGAAAATGAAAATTAATGTCGCGTTTCCATGTCACGACAGAAGATCTATGATCGTTGGCCTTCCATATACTAGAAACGTTCTGACTCAGCCCTTCAGTTCCATTTGGAAGGCTATAAATGGGCTAATTACGAGCTATGGAAAGAGGAGAAGAGTTCAACTTTGAGAGCAAAGTTACTCTGGAGAAGTTATTTACTTCATATTGAGTCTGCATCCCTTTGTCCTTTAAGTCTGAACACAGTATTCAGCCCCCAAGCTCTTCCCTTATTGATTGAGAACCTCATTATTTCTCTCTTATGAGATTTCTTTTGGTGGAGGATTGAAGTGGTGGAGGCCTAGCTGGAAGGAACTTAGTTTCTCGGTTATGAACTGTGCTGACACGTAAGTATGTAATAGTTTAACTTCTGTACTTGATCATTTATTAATAGAAATACTCTTTTTCCATCCAATTGATATCTTGCAAATAGATGAGCTATTATCTATGGGCATATTTGTTGTGTATATTAATGGATTATGCTATCTAATTTGCTAACCTTTTATATTATCACCATATGCTTGCTTTGCTTGTTTATTGATAACTAGTTGCAGGTATATAACTTTGGGTTCAAGTTCTCAACGGTGGACTTCATCGAACATATGGACGAGGTAGGCATCTTTCTTATCTCACTTTAATATTGGTTTATATAGCATGTTTTGGGGATAGAATTGATTTCTACAGTCATTTCCGTCTGTTGTGGTTTACCCTATCCATAGAGAGTTTTTCCTCGTAACAAAATGCGTCGGGGGCTAGGGCTAGGCCCCAGCCCTTAACTCTGTCAAATGAACATTTATTCAAATTCAAATAATAAATTTAAACAATAAGGGTTAAGAACCATGGTGGGCGGGCTGGTAACCCGTCCCTACCAAGTCCATCCCCCATGCCCATAGGTCGTGGGTTTGACTCCTATGGAGTCATATAACTTTTACCCATTTCCAACCACTTGAGGGGTGCCACGTGGCAGCCCATGACTGGGCCACATGGAACTGTACCATTAGCCCAATAAAATGACACATGTCTCAATATGATTCGCCCACGTCTGCCACCGATCCTACTGAGTCAGCATGCCAAATCCTCTGCCATGTCACTATATGGTCATACGGCCTGTACGGTCAGCTGTCATGTCATCACTATACGGACTGCACAATTAGCAAAATTTTGCCTATTTAGAAAAATGAACAGAATGTGATATATTTTTCATACCACGTTTGTTTGATACTGTTCAAGTTGTGTTGGGTTTCTGATGGTGATGCCTACGCACATGCCCATTTTGAAGAAATTCCGAGCACTTTGAATTTTGAGCAAAATTTGATCCCCTAGATCACACCTCCCCATTGGGAATATTTTGGACCTCCAAAAGTCTACTTTTAGTCAATCTAAAGATGAGGGTACAGTTCCCCCACCTTTCCAATATCAATCCATCTAGACTTTCTTGGATTGGTGCCTTTGAGACCAATATGAAGCTTGTCATGCCTTGTATTGTACTTGGCTTGGCTCTTTCTCAACTGTTCTTGAATGGTTTACTGCACAAACTGAACTGGTTCAATGAACTTATTTTCTTGGTTATAAGCATGTTGAAAGTAGTGTAGATGCTCATCCCAAAACTTAGGATGCTTTCCCACACCAAAATAGCCAACAACAAGAGAAGAATGTGCTTCCCTTATCATGTTGACTCTTTCACCCTGTGAAAAACATAGCTTGCCAAGATACAAAAGTTTACCATGCAAATAGGAATCCAACTCCTCAACTTGGTTAGTATGACACAAATTTGCATAAACATTATTTCCATCAGCATCTAAATAAAATTGTTCCAAATAGCTCTTATGCATGATAGGATTATGCTTGAAAATAACTAAAGCACTAACAATAGGTCTAGTAAGCATATCAACAACTTTATCATAAAAGTATTTCTTATACCTTATTACAAAGTGGAAAACATAACTAGTCAAGGAATGCAATGGAGCTTGCTTTGCTTTCAAATCTTTCTTCCATGTGTCTCCTTCAGCAATCATATATGTAGTCTTGTTCAAGGCTCTGAAATCTGCCCACATTCGCCACATACAATCTTTCTTTGGTACCAAACCAATTAGTGACCTGCATGGCGAAGTGTTTGGTTTGAAGACCCTTTGTCAAGTAACTCTTGGGCTTGTTTTCTGATTTCAATATTCTCCATGCCTGAAATCCTGCACATGTCAATGTTTGGAAGAGGAGCTCCTTGCTGCAATAGAATCGCATGTTGGATACCCCTTTTAGGAGGCAATCCCCTTGGTTCCTAAAACATCTCAACATTTTCATTATCAACCTCATACAAATCAGATTGTAACTCTGTATCACATCCTTTGAGAACTTTCTCTTCATCATTTTCTTTGGGGTTTATCATCAAAAGTACAAGGTTCTTACTATCATTGACTAGTCTCTTCATTTGTCCATCATTTGTAAGTGACAAATTCATCTTCTTCGTATGTGCTCTAATAATGTACTCAACTCCATTTTTAAACAAATGATACTTGTTCTCATGATGATGAAAAATGGCTCTCCTATCATATAAGTATGGGATTCCAAACACAATACCACAAATATCCAATGGAATAACATCAAGATCTACCTCATCTATATAGTTTGAAGTGATTGCAAATCTGAGTTTACACCTTCTTGTCACATGCAATTTGGCATTGTCACATATCCAACCTAGAGGGTATGGTTTATGATGAGGAGTAGTTTCCAAATCTATTTTCCTGACAATGTCTTCAGAAATAAGGTTTTCTTGTGATCCTGTATCAAAAAGAGTATCTATCTTCGTATGTTTTGAAATTACCCTTATGTGGAAAATCTCTATCCTTTATTTTTCATATTGAGTTTCATTGATGGAAGAATTTGAAGAACTAGTGCTTGCAATAGAATTATTACCTTGTAAATCCATGGCTGTGATTTTTGTTTCATCTTCTGAATCAGATCCTAAATCTTGTTGTACAGTTGCAACAATGTTTGGTTTCTCCTTGTTGTTGAAATTTTTGGGTCTCTTTTCAGGATGAAGTTTCCAACAATGGTCTTCATCATGTCCATCCTTTGAACAATGTTTACAAGAGAGTTTCTCTCTCTCTTCCTTGACTGAATCATTTTTCTTTCCATTTCCTTCAAACTTCCTCTTTCCCTTGTCTCCATTAAAAGACTTCTTGTTTCCCTCTTGAGGTTCATTCCTTCCTCTTGCCTCTAAATGAGTATCTTGCACACATACTTTATCTAGATTTGAAGGGTTAAATATAAGTATTGTATGCCTCAAGTAGCTATTCAAACCTCCAATTTATTTGAGGAAAGTATATTGTGAAGACAAATCTACACCCAAAACCAAAGATCTTCTCCTAAATTATTGAGCGAAACTTTTCACATCTTGCCCTTTGGCTTGCCTAAATTTTTTACAATCCATAATAGCTTTCTGCATGTATGCTAATGGATAAAATTGCCTTTTAATTGCAACAATAAAATCATTCCAAGAGGATAAAACGTTACCATGTTTCTTCATGTCCTCTTGAGTTTTGGCTTCCCACCAAATGAGTGTTGCACTATCCAATCTTAAAGAAGCAAGCAGAATCTTAGTTTCATCATCTGTGATTCTTTGTATCCTACAATACACTTCAATATGACGAATCCAATTATCTAATTTCTCATCATTTACCTCTGCATTGTACATTTTCAATTCAAACTTAATATCAAGATTTAGAAAAGGAGTTTGTAAGGGAGTTTTACCATGTTCTTTTGGAGAATTTGGAGGTAGTTGTGAAATGGTGGAAGAGGTGGAAGATAGAGGTGAAGGAGGTGGATAATCACCACTCCCTCCATTTCCCTTTGGGGGGTTGGAGCTTTCACTTTGCAATCTTTCATTTCTTTCTTCAAACAAAACTTTGACCATCTCAGTCATGTCATAGAAATCCTTTCTGAAATTTTCATCCTCTGAAGGAAGAGTTCCATGACTCTCCTCATGAGCCATACTTGGTGAAAATCTCCTTGAAACTTGAGGTGATTTTATATTTCTCCTTCTTTTCAGTTGAGAACTTGGCTCTACAAGTTGAACTTCTCCTCTTGTGAGCTTCAACCTTGTAAGCATTAAAAAAACAAAAACAACTTGCAAACAATCAAGCCTTCAAAAACCAAAGCTACGATACCAATTGATCTGAAAATAGAATGAATTTGTTTCCAATAGATATTTAAAATGAAGAAGACTTATCTCTTTAAATTGAAAGTGTATAAAAGGTATGTGTTTGGGTAATTGTATCAAGTTACTAACACATAATTTCAAAAACTTTTACTTAAACAAGAGAAACATATAAGACAGATAAAAACCATCAATAATGAACACATAACACATCAAATGATAAAGGAATTCACCCCTCTCTTGGGATACATCTCCTGGTCCATCTTCCATTGGATCATTTTCATTATGCTTAAAATGTGCTCTTACATTGCTCAGTATAAAAAATAGATGGATCCAATGGCCGCAGAACATCCAAAAACCCCTGGCTAGGCTTTTTCGACACTTGGTTTGGCCAAAAAAAACGAAGTTACACCTCCTGGAAGTTTTCCCCTTCAAGTTTGTTGTACCTACTCGCCGAAATGCACCTATGAATGACCAACCTAACTCCCACAACATTCCTAGGTCCAAAAAATCATCACACACAATAATTCTGCAAATCAGGAAAAAATGTAGGATCGTTAGTGTGTTGGCCCCCAATCTCCAACAGAGAACTCGGTCATATGGCCCCATGTGGCCAATGGCCTAACAACTCATGCGCCCATAGGATAGATCCTTTGCGCGAAGGTATGTGGTCATATGGTGAAATATCATGTGACCAGGGTTGAGTGCTAACAGATGTAACGGTCTGCACCAAGGTTAAAATGAAGGGTTGTATGTGATATAACCAGGGGCTACAAATCATAACCATGTTTCGCATGCGCACCAAGGTTTAAATGTGTGGTCATGTGGTGTGGTATGAAACCACGGCTTTAGACCTAAGTAATGAACCACACCAAAAGGTATAGAAAAGGGGCATGTGGTAGAGTCACATGCAAATGTGTCGGGGATTGGGGTTAAGCCTCGACCCTTAACTCTGCCAAATGAACATTTATTCAAATTCAAATAATAAATTTAAACAATAAGGGTTAAGAACCACCATGGGCGGGCTAGTAGCTAGGCCCTACCAAGTCACTCCCCCATGCCCGGAGGTCACGGGTTCGACTCCTGTGGATTCATATAACTTTTACCCATTGCCAACCACTAGAGGGGTGCCACGTGGAAGCCCATGACTGGGCCACATGGCACCATACCATTAACCCAATAAAATGACACATGTCTCAATATGATTCACCCACATCTTCCACCGAGCCTACTAAGTCAGCATGACAACTCCTCTACCACGTCATTATATGGTCGTACGACCTATACGGTCAACTGCCACGTCAACACTGTATGGACTATATGGACTGCACAGTCAACAAAATTTTGTGTGTTTGGAAAAATGAACATAACTTGATATCTTGTTCATACGACCTTCATTTGAGACCGTTCAAGTTGCATTGGGTTCATGGAGATTAGGCCTACGCACATGTTTGTTTTGAAGTGATTCTGAGCACTTTGAATTTGGAGAAAAAATTGATTCCCTGGATCAGTTGCCAATTGTCAAATGCTAGTTATGAACCTCCATCCACCGATTGTATGCTCCTCCAACTTACTAATCCATTAGTCATAGGATTGATGTAGTCTTCCCTCTTTCCTACTTTTACGGTGTATAACTAATCTAGATCCTCTCCTTCCACATTGTTGTCTGATGGATCTTGTTACACATCAAAATTACTCACTTCAATAGTGTCGCAAGTGTCGTCATTGTGAGTGTTTTAAGTGTCGCATCTTGTCCGCAAGTGTCACATATTGAATATAAGTGTTGCAAGTGTCACAAACATCATACTGCCATCTTGCCTATGTCGTGCCTCTAATGACATCATAAAGACACTTAAGACACCTCAAAGACTAGTTTTTAAGAAGAGAGATCACTTGACAAAGAGTACAAACCTTTTGCCACTGAAAGAACCACTAAAAAATGGACATTGGAGAGGAGTGCTCCCCTACCCACTGTCAGGGACTGCTAGCGCTCCCTAGGCCTCTTTGGGGGAGTGTTTGAGCACGCTGTGCACCCTTTTGGGGGAGTGCTAACCTTTTCCGAGCAAGTTTTGGGTTTGTTGAGACAAATCAGGGAAGAATCCCTCAATTCTTGAAGGTGGTTGGATTCGAATAGATGGTCAAGGCATGATCTTAGGGAATATCCGCAACTGAAGGATAGGAATCCTCAACTTATCCCAAAGATATTTCAAGTGGTTGGACCTCTCCAAGGTTATATAAGGAGGCCTCCTCATGGTGAAAAGGATGATGGAGATTGAGAATTACATCAAACTTATGATCTCATGAGTGATATGTCATCAAATCAATCAGTGGAGATTACTTGAGAAAAGGGGTTTGACAAGGAGAACAAAAAGAAGTTGTTGCACCTTCATTCAAAGGATTGTAAGTACTTTTACTTGTTCTCATTAATAATCATTCTTTGGCCTATTTCTTTCAAATGAATGTTCATTCCACATGAGTTTCTCTACAGTATATGGATCTATGTTTGATCTAATCTCAGTAGAGTACGAATTCTTTTGTAACTTTGTTTGTTTTACAGGACCTATCAGGGAGCTTAGGATCGAAGCTCAGCTAGGAATTTGCAAGGACAAACGTCACTAATAAGGTACGTATATTTATCCTTCTCTTTCATTTATTATCTTGATTAGATCTAAAAGGAATTCATTGTCCATGTTAAGAAATTTTTTGTCTTAGTCTTAGGAGTCTAGAGACCAAGAGGGAATCCACTTGTCCGCAGGGGGATTCACCTACAACAGAAATTGGGGACTCTACTAGGGAGGAGATTTGATTTTTGTTTCCTTTCCCAGATCTTGTTTTATCCCTTTTCCCACTTATTTGACCTTCTGCATATTGTCATTTTGATTCTTAGATTTATTTGATTGCCTCTTTATTTCATCATGATCACCCTGATTGACTGAATTTCTTTGATTTTTTGAGTTTCTGGGCATTTTTCTAAGTTTTTGGAGAAGAGCGAACCCCCCTGTTGTTTTCAAAGAACTAGAACTCCCCTTTATCCTTACACAGAGTGCTGGAAGGCTCTAGTGCCCCTTACACCAGAGCGCTGCCCCATTTTTGTTAGAAATTCTCCAGAATTTTCATCTTTTGAAGCTATTTCTTGGTTTTGGCACTTGCTCAAGGTCTCATACTCTCAGTCCATCTTGGTATTGGCCTTCAACACCCTTTTTTATAAGGATTGATCCTATTTTTTTTGGGAATTTGACATTTTCTTTCCTTTCCTTGAAGTCACGCTTTGTCTTTCTTGACCTAGAGTTAACTTGTTGTTTTCTTCTCCTTTATCTGACTGAGTGGAAACTTTTGTGAGGAAATCCAAAGGTCTGTGAACCTTTCCATCTGATATTTGAGGTCATTTTTCCAACATTTCTCTTTTGTTTGAGGTTTTTTGGTTCTTGTTTGCAACTTTGGTTATCATTGTCCTTCTTGTCTATTTCACGACGAGAGTGTATTTTTTGTTTTGTGTGAGGTTTTCTTCTGATTGTTTAATCCTGAAGTCTGATTGACATTTAGAAGTTTTTCATTTGATTATCATTCGCATATAATAAAAAGGACATATTTTAGTGATTGGTTTGGATATTAGAAGGCATTTCTAAAATTTTTAGCATTGCATTGGATTTGATTGAGAAACACTTGTATGAGGACATTGCATCTTAGTGTTTGATAGTGAAATTTTTTTTTTCTCTTTCCCTTAAATAAACATTCATCGAAAGAAAATGAATTCTTATCATTTTCTTGTGCATTTTTGGGAATTGAGTCATCATACCATTAGTTTCATTGTCATACACCCTTTGAGTAAAGAACAATCATAAAATCATCGCTAATTAAAATTTATCTAGAACATTTTGTTTTTAGGATCTTCCACCAACATTAGACTAGGATTAGCACTTTGGATTAGGATATGAGTACAACTCTCCAAAGTTTTCGAAACAAACATTAGCATCTTGCGATAGGGAGAGAAAATCCAATTGTCGTATAGGCTTTCTGGGATCCCCCTCTCACATAGGGGTTACACCCTTTCGGGAGAATTACGGAGATTATCCCTCCATGGTTCACCTATTTGTAGTGGTCGGATCATATATTGGGGGTGACTTGAGGGTATACCCACGATTATGTGTGGGAGCCTCTCAAGTTGATTTCAGACTTGTTATCCTGCCCATACGTTAAGATCGAACTGTCGACTGTACCCGCCCATGGGATGAATTCGAGTTAGTGTCCTTAGTTTCCATAATCTTTAGGTAATTACACAAGGTGATGGTGAAGGGAAGTCTCACTGTACCTGGAACAGACATTGGTCAAACTCACTCAGGCTCCTTGGAGGGTAAATCCACAATTACTGCGTGGAAGCTTGCACCAAGGTGAAATTCCATTAAGTAGGTCAACTTTGTAATTTTTCCACCATATCCTAGCCCCTTATTGACTTGATCACGCAACGTTGGATTTCATCACCAACTAGTACGGTCATAGAGATAAGTTTTGTTTACTTGATTTTGATTCCTAGATTTTATTAGCCTATGTTGTTTCTTCTTGTTAGTTGGCCCTAGATTTTCATCATGTACTGTTATTCTCCAAAATTAAGTATGTATATGATAAAGGTCTTTGTCGATCACGTAGAATACAAGGGCTTCCTCCAAAAGGCTACCAACCCTTACCTCCTAACCCTCTAGAAGACAACTACTGTGGAGAGGTAGAAAATCAATCTGACGCTGGGAGTGTTGTTGTTGCTTCGTTAGAAAATTCAGAAGGCACTTTGGTTACAGTTGAGAATCCCATTCCTCGCACTACATCTATGTCGGTAACCCCTCTCGAACCACGTTTTCTTCGTTTAGAATCCCTTGGGAACGTCATAGATGAAGAGGTCCCACATTTGCCTAAGAGAGCATTTACCGAAACATATATGGGATCCTCAGAACCAACCTTTGGTGATGAGTATAGGACTCATGTTCGTCCTACCACTATAGTAGATAAAAATCCCACACCTTCTCGTTCTGTATGGAGGACTTCATCAAGACGTGATCTTCATGAGAATTTTGAATCTATTCGACAACCCTTTCATCCTCATGACCCTCCTATTGAAACTGGGACATTTGGTCAAACTATGAATCACCCCATCGATCAGGTCATTAACCCTATTGTTGCATCAACACAATTATATCCTAATGCTGGACTCATTACTTCTACTCATTCCCAAGGCACTTCGATCCCTACCCCCTCTTTTACAAAATTTCACTCTACAGCTCCACATGTTCCGCACGATCTTGTTGGGACATCTTTTCACCCGAGAATGCAGACCCTTTCCAGACAAATACATCCGACTAGAGGGAAACCACCAACTAGAGGACTTGTTCCTCCTAGAAGACCACTATCCTATGGCGGGCCTACCCCTCCCGGGGGACAACCCCCTTTTAATGTTCTTCCCAAAGGGAAACCCCCCTTTGCCAATCATACCCCGGTCGTTAATCCACCGCTAGCAGGGGGGCAACCTTCGTCTGCTGGAAACCCTTCACAATCCTGGGGAGTATATTCTGGAGGCACATTTATCCAACCCCATGTTGGGGGGCACTCATATCATAACCCACAAGGAGGAGTATCAAATCCTATTCCTTCTAGACCATCTTATGGACAACCTTATCCGGGTGGCATCCCAAACACCATCTGGAGTCCTCAAGGACAACAACCTTATCCTCCCCATGGGTCTAATGTGTATCTGCCTCCGGGATCTACTCCTTACCCTCCTCAAGGGAAAAATGTTCATCCTCTTTATGGGCAAGCAAATCATTGGGCTTATAATGCTCAGAACCCACCAGGTTATGCAAATGTTCCTCAGCCATCATCTAATCATGTTTATCCTGGTCGACAACAATTGTATGTAGGAGGACCTACTGGTTACAACTATCCACCTAACCCACTTTATGGTCCTACTGGTGTTTCTATGCCACACCAGTATCATCCGCAAATTAACCGACAACTACCTTTCCTTGCGAGTCTGGATCTCCCAGACTTGTCTCGGTTAACTAATGATCCTATTTTTCATTCAGCAGTTTGGCTAGTTATTCCAGCTAAACTTCCTTCCAATATTCCGAAATTTGATGGAAAATCAGGAGAAGATCCAAATAACCATGTGATGACTTTCCATTTGTGGTTTTCATCAAACTCCCTCATGGATGATTCTATACGTTTGCGTCTTTTCTAGTGAACACTTACGGGCTCAGCAGCGAAGTGGTATATTGAACTACCATGTGCTTCTTTCCATGATTTCAACTCCCTTTCCATGTCTTTACTCACGTACTTTCAACTACTTATTCACTACAAGACTGGTAGTGAACTCTTGACCTCCCTTCGTCAAACTGACTCTGTGCATATCTCTGACCATATTCATGAGTGGAGACGACGACAAAGGATGATCAAAGTAATCATTCCTGACATATTATTGGCGGAGTGGTTTACTAAATCACTTTTACCCGTGATCGCTCGTGATGTCACTATGGGTGGCACGATCATCGAGGAAGAAACCATTGCTCGGGCTCAATACTTAGATTTGGTTTATTCACAATCTGGTACTTTGTATGATTTGCTTCCAAATGCTGCTCGAGCTAATACAGATCCATCTAAGCCGTCATCCTCATCTCATGCGGATGGTTTTATCGGTTCCATCAAAACTCAATCTACTTCCCAGTCGACCACACTCTTCTCTACCTCCCCCCAAAATCACATCTCTAAGGTGAATGCAGTTCAATTTGCCCTTTCACAACAATCAGGAGCTAAGAAGAAGGGGAAAAATAAATAAATAAATACCAATAACAATGAACAACCAAAAACTCAATATCAAACACCTGCTACCGAAAAGCAACCACAACAGAAATTGAAATTCCCATGTATCATTTGTGGTGACAATCACTACACTCGAGACTGTCCACATCGCGATGAAGTGGACAAACTTTTCCATAGAAATTCACAACCCGTTGTTCTTACTCAACCTTTTCCACAGCAGCAATCCATGGTTGCTCAAACCCCCTCTCTTGGGGGAATTTCTACCCATTCTCATGATGAGGCCTCAACAAGTGCACATAATTATATGTTTAATGGGATTAATTTGACCACTCGATCTAAGACATACGACACACCAGGTAACCCTGACAAAGGAAAAGTCACTAACAGTACCGAAACTTTACTGGATCCATCACCATCCTTCGTTAGTCCTCCATCAGATAATCATCTGTCTGGACCACTTCAGATTGAGAAATATACGTTCGACTCTATCTTATGCCCTCCTAAGAGCACTATCCATAAATCTACCTTTAATCCTAGTTCACGTGCCGCCCAAAAATACAACATTGTTGAATATTTGGCTCAAGCACCATGTGTTATTTCTGCGTTAGAATTTCTACAGCACTACCCCAGTCAACATAGAAAGATCTTGGCTTCTATTGGCATTGTTCATCCTGAGTCGCCAACCATATCATGTTTAAACTAGACAATTATACATCTCGACTCTCCCACCAACTTGGTTTTCAAGTTGATGTTGTTGTTCACAATCAACAAATCCACCGAACTATTCTGGATCAGGGAGCCTCAACTTGTGTCATATCTTTAGCATGTTGGAAAATTTTAAAATCACCCACACTTAACAAATCCCCAATGATATTACGCACATTCGATGGGCAAGGTTTTCATCCCCATGGACTTTTACAGTCCCTGCCCATCCAATTGGGTGGCAAAACTGTCATTGTTGATGTCGAGCAAGTCGATTCTCCCCTCGATTACAACTTGTTACTTTGAATAAGTTGGTTTTATGCTATGACTGTTGTTTCCTCGTCGGTGTTTCAATGTGTACAATTTCCTCATCAGGGCAAAATTGTCACTGTTGATCAATTAGATTTCTGCACAACTGATGCTCATGCTCCTGCTACCAACAACATTCCTTTCTTAGGAGACCACAAGATCACGTATGAAAGAGTTGGTGTTGGTTTACTGAAAGATTCTATCCTCATGCCTACCTTCCCTACACCACTTCCACTGACTACACATCATATTTCCAGCATCAATATGATTTCGACTATGGCTTATCAATCTTTGGAATCATCTGATCCTTGGATTGTACCTAGTCCATTGGAATTCGATGCACTAGGTGACATCGTGCCACTTAGTCTAGCTGAAACATCATACGCTTCTATCCAATCCGATTCTCCCTCATTGGATGACCAACATCTATTGGCACTCGAAAGTTACTCAATGCCATCACGGTTAAGTTCCTTGTCGTCTGCGACCGACTACATTTCCCCAATTTTTCCCTCTGATGAATCTATTATGGAAATGTTGAACATTGACGAGCTACCTAGGGATGATAACCATCATCGATCCTCTTTTCTTCCCCCTCGTAAAGAAATTCGATCATATATACAGTCTATCTCCCCTCCTGATGTCGATTTTCCATCGTCTCCCATGCCTTTGACTTCCAATGATTTGGATCCGATAGTTGACATGGTGATCTCTTCAGTAGCGCTATTGGAGACTGATCTCCTTACCCCTGTTGAGTTCCTCGACATGTATTCCTTCTAGAGTGATTTTCTTCCATCCAGTGAAGATCTCTTGGAAGCCATGACCGATTTTTGTCCCTTGACATGGTGTCCTTCCAACGCGTTATTCTCTTGGAGGCCATGATCAAGAAGAGTCCACGAGCATAGTTTCGCTTCTCTGTAGAAAGCTCCTTAAAAAATGAAACAGAGGTCATGAGCATAGTTTCTCTTCTCTGTAGCAAGCTCATTAAAAAATGAAACAGAGATCATGAGCATAGTTTTCCTCTCTGTCGCAAGCTCGTTAAAAAATGAAACAAAAATATGGGGATTGAACCTGGAACCCTGAGAATAGTTATTTTCCTTTGAACAGTCACCTTTCGTTAAAAAATGAAACAGTCACCTCTTTTGAACCTTATTTTCATCCACTCTTATCCTTTTTCTCCATCTAGTAGATAAATTGGTGACAACCTCAAAGTCAGTGAATGAATTGAAGCTTGGAGGGCATGTCTCCAACCTTTGATGATCATTCTAGAGTTAAGCCACTATATTTCAAGCTGGGGGAATACCGAGCTTAGTCTTCGTTCTTTCTTGTGCTCGAAAAAACATGAGAATGTAACCGAGTAGACTTTTATCACTTTTTCGGAATCGCATGGATATATGAAAAAGGAACCCCTTGGAGTTGTCTTTAAGCTCTTTTTAGACTCTCTAAACATGAAAAGATTGTTGAGCGATCTTGCTTCCTTTCCCACTCATTAAAAGGTTTGAAAGGGCATCTTTCGAGTGATAATTTATCTCTTTTTCGGCCTCGCGAGACTAACATTACAAAAAAGGACAACATTGGAGTCATCTTTATGTTGTTTTCAAACTCTCTAAATATGAATAACCACAGATTTTACCTTCTCTGGACTCATTAAACAATCATAAATTGAAGGGCCCATACGGGATCGAACCCTTACTTCTTCCAGTTCGTTAAACAAAGGAAGAGGGACTTACCGAAGGTGAGTCAAATCAAGCATATGTTACCCTCCTCGAGCTCGTTAAATTAAAAAGAGGTACTCGTCTATCTGGATGGGGGAAAAAATTGAAAGAAGCAAGCCAAGTAGTTTTTTGAGAACACTACCAGTAGCTCTTACGGTCGCCCTTGAACATGACACTTTTTCTTTGCACGCATTTTAATCCACTGAACCTCTGCACTGAGCCAATCCTCTGAGTTTATTTTACTCCTTTGGGTCACCTAACGAAAGTCACAGCATCCACTGCATCATCAAGTTTTGGTCCATGTCACGTTTATGCTATTGTGCCTCAATGTTCAATGGAAGCATCTGCCTTGAGAGTCAGCCATCACAAATATATTGTTTCAATACCCATGTTAGTCCATGTTCATTTGACCTACCAATTACACCTCAGTGTCTGTTTCGTGTCATTGATGGGGGATACATCAAGGCCCTCCTTCGACGATTCTATTCATGTCGACTTCAGCACATTATCCAGGAACTAGACTTAGAAACCAGTTAGTACCTTGGGACCTGTATGCCTCAATGGAAGGCCTTCTCGTGGCCAACAGTGGGTTTACATAATTGACCTCTAATTGGATGATTCCACAGATGTTTGACTTCATCTCATCCATTCACATTCATTGGAATGTACTAGAGTACCTTGGGAATCATTGACATCAATGGTGATCTCCCCTGCACTTGTTAACAGTTTACATCATTGATCGGTAATCAAGTGGTTTCTACCATGTTTGACATCAGGACATCTATTCACATGGTTAGATTTGTACTACATCGGGTAAGTTAAGAAGACCCTGGTTTGAGTCATCACTCTTATATGTACTTTGCCCAGGTTGTGAAGGAGTTCTTTTGAACTATGACACATATATTGTTACATAGATCCAGTTTGTATTGGTCGTGGCTATGTCTTGTCATCTCGTAGATCCACTGTGTATTCTTCGTGGCTACGATCAGTTCATCTCATAGGAGTATATATCCACATTGTATCTTCATTAGCTATACCTTTTTTCAATATAATTATGGATCCGCAATGTATTTTATGGCGGCCATACCTAAAAAGTCTTTATCACTCAAGCATAGGTATGCCTACCTTGGGTTTGAAACATGTCATAATATTTGTTTGGTGGTTGTGTACAGATTTTTCTAGCCTCTCTGCATCCATACCCTTGCTCAAAAAAGTCTACAAAGTACTTCATTCATCATGTCTTCTAACTTTGTACTTTGGGGGCCAATATGTTACACATCAAAATTACTCACTTCAATAGTGTCGCAAGTGTCGTCATTACGAGTGTTGTAAATGTCACATCTTGTCCGCAAGTGTCACATCTTGAATATAAGTGTTGCAAGTGTCACAAACATCATACTGCTATATTGCCTATGTCGTGCCTCTAACGACATCATAAAGACACTTAAGACACCTCAAAGACTAGTTTTGAAGAAGAGAGATCACTTGACAGGGAGTACAAACCTTTTGCCACTGAAAGAACCACTAAAAAATGGATTTTGGAGAGGATCGATCCCCTACCCACTGTCAGGGACTACTAGCGCTCCCTGGGCCTCTTTGGGGGAGTGTTTGAGTGCTCTATACACCCTTTTGGGGGAGCGCTACCCTTTTCTGAGCAAGTTTTGGGTTTTTTTAGACAAATCGGGGAAGAATCCCCCAATTCCTGAAGGTGGTTGGATTCGAATAGATGGTCAAGGCATGATCTTAGGGAATATCCTCAACTGAAGGGGAGGAATCCTCAACTTATCCCAAAGATCTCTCAAGTGGTTGGACCTCTCCAAGGTTATATAAGGAGTCCTCCTCATGGTGAAAAGGATGATGGAGATTGAGAATTACATCAAACTTATGATCTGATGAGTGAGATGTCATCAAAGAAATCAGTGGATATTACTTGAGCAAAGGGGTTGGACAAGGAGAAGTGGAAGAAGTTGTTGCACCTTCATTCAAAGGATTGTAAGTACTTTTACTTGTTCTCATTAATAATCAATGCTTGGCCTATTTGTTTCAAATTTATGTTCATTCCACATGAGTTTGTCTACAGTAGATGGATCTATGTTTGAGCTAATATCAGTAGAGTAGGAAGTCTTTTGTACCTTTGTTTGTTTTACAGGACCTATCAGGGAGCTTAGGATCGAAGCTTAGCCAGGACTTTGCAAGGATAAACATCGCTAATAAGGTACATATATTTCTCCTTCTCTTTCATTTATTATCTTGATTAGATCTAAAAGGAAGTCGGTGTCCATGTTAAGAACTTTTCTGTCTTGGCCTTAGGAGTCTAGAGACCAAGAGGGAATCCACTTGTTCGCAGGGGGGATTCACATACAACAGCTCTGTGTACCAAGGGCCTACATACAGATCCAAGGGATGAACTTCTTTTATTTCGTCTTCTTCAAGTGTCATATTGTCCCTCTTTAGGTCAATAACAACGTAGTTATCATAATCCCAATAAATACCAAGTAGCGCAGGATAAGGGTCCTTATCCCCCATCATTTTGATCACCTCAAAATCAGCTACAATATTTACTCCCGCGACATCTATCTCCACATTCTCTAGCCTTCCTATTGGGAAAATACAATACTGATTGTCCATTCTCAATTGGATAGGGGAATATATCAACTGGGGTTTCCCTAAAGCTTCCAAAGTCTTTTTAGGCAATATGTTAACATCAGATCCTAGATCTAACATAACATCCTTAATCTCAAACTCATCTATCTGGGTTGCTAATCTACAATCTTTCCCAGTCTGTATTTTCCTTCTCTTCACTCTCTGAGCACTCTTCTCAAGAATATTAGTCATTATTCTATCTCCTGGGGATTCCTTCGTTCCTAGGAGTAGATACAGGGCATTACGCAACTTCTCTGTCAGCTGGTCATTCCCAAGAATATTAGAAAATAACTGAAACCAAAGGTCAACTACATTTTGTGACTGCTCAGGTTGTCTCATCGGGATTACGGGGTTTCAGGGTGCAGGGGGTGAGGTAGGGAATTGTGAAATATTAGGATAACTTGTAGGCTGAGGGTAGTTTTCTTCTATTTCAGGGAAAGGGATACTATGGAATACTTCTATTGCATTTTTAAAGAATAGATCATATTTCAGAGGGTCATACATGTCCTCCTTAGGTGTTGGTTTTTGGATCTTAGGTGGATTATTAGCATCTGTGCCAGTTTTTTCTCCTCATCGAGTAATGATATTAATCTTGGGTAGATTTCCCTTGACTTCCCTATTTATCTTTGAATTGATGAACTTGGCTCCTCATTAACGTGCCTGATCTTCCCATTTCACAATTAGATATGGGTAGTCTTCAGTTGTGTGTCCATTGGTTCTACAGTGTGAGCACCATGGTCATCTCGGTTGAGGAAAATACCTAGCCATCTGACCTTTCTCATCATAATTATAACATCTACTCGGTCCTGTCCTCGCGGTTCTTCCTCCTTTGAAGTCTCCTCCATCCCCACCTCCTTAGCCCCTTTCCAGTCCTTGAGGGGTTTCATTCACCCTGAATGATGGTCAATCCAGTCTGTCAGCAAGTGTGTCCAACAATCTACATTGATTCATAGCATGTGTGGTAGATTCACAAAACTCACAATGTACAATATTTGGTACTATATAATAGTTCTGAATAATAGGGCATTGCCTTGGCGTATGCCCATGAATTCGACAGATCTCTCAATACTTAGCTGACTGTGATGCTTGATTTCCTGGAAAGGTATGACACGAGGTTGGGGTATGGAATGGTAAATTCATAGATACTTGTGCAACTCCACCCGTGTGTCTTGATGAGGGTCCCATCAGATTGTGAGGAGGTCCCATTCCCCTCATACATGGACATTCATTTTCCAGATTCCCCTCTGTGTAGAATCGGGTACATCATAATTGTGGTCGTCCTGGTCTGGGTATCGTCAATTCTTGAATCTTCTCTTTCAATGACGATATGTTTCCTTGTAGTTGCGCTAAATTTGCATCTGTTGGAAGTCTAGTCACCCTTGGACTATTCCATGGATTTAATCTTCATTGATTTTTTTAAGGCATCTGTCAAGGAGTATATCCATTGTTGTGTTAATAGAATTTGTGTTAGAGGAAAAAATACATGGATATACCATTCTCTTTGGTGATCTTCATGAATTTGATGTGCTAGCCTCCCAAAGGAATATTTAAATTTCTAACTATATTCCCAAGCTTATTCTCCTTCCCTCTGCTGAACTTCATGCAATTCAGACAGAGCTTGTTGTTCTGATTGCGGCAGCTTAAAATATGCTATGAATTTTTTCAAGGAGGACCTCAAGGTGGGTATGGATGTGGTCACTAAAATGGATATGGTGAAGGAGGCAATAAAACCCTGCATTCTTCAATTGTGGTGAGATTGGTCATGTCTCACAATTCTACACTAAGTTGTGCATGCTATGTGCATACTGTTATAGTCCTGAACATGTAACCTATCATTTTCTAGATTTTCTAAATAAATGGGAGGAAAAGAAGGGTAATTGTAACATGGTACATGTCAAGCTGCGCAAAATTAAGAAGAAGAATGGGGAAGCATACGTCTTGGTAGTAACCTGTGGAGGGGCACAGATAGGGGTAGAATTCAAGCACAAAGAAGGATCGGGTCAACAAGCAGAGGGAAATATAAGGAATCCCCCCCAACTCCCTCCTAAGTTTTATTCAACTCAACAAAAGTAGTTTCTACACGATGCGTAGAGAGCCTTGAAAGAAGAACGAGTGTGCAAGGAGATGCAACGCGTGACTCAAAGGTCTCCTAAGGAGGCACGGGTTCGAGAGGAAGTCTATAGGGAGACACATAGGTTTCTAGATGAAGCACGGATCCATGAAGAGGTGTGGTGGGAAACACAAATGGTGTTGGAGGAAGTGTGTGTGTGTGAAGAAATACAATCAATGATGCAAATATCTTTGGAGGAAGCTCAAGTGCATGAATAAATCCAGTGCGCAACCCAAAGATTGATATAAGAAGCATGCAGAAAAAATATTTCATGACGCGCTGAGAAGGAAATGTATGAATAATTCCAAGAAGAGTTGCAACTCACAACGTACGCAAAAGACTTGTGTGACGTCGATTGCATGAAAGAAGCAGAAGATCAAGTCAATACCTTCTTGCACTATTGTTTTCATTTGATAAGAGATATAGAAGTTGCGAGTAATTTGACTTAGATGTTAACTTCTTTCTTAAAATAACAAGGAGAGGATACCATCATTACAGCTCCACTGCAAGAAAGGTATGTCTTCTAGGTAAGCAAGCAAAAGTGCACTGGCCTAGAGTTTAAGATGACAGCAAAGCTCAGCTGGTATGATATGGATGGAATATTGTTCGATCTAGGATATGGTGTGGACATTTTACCCTATAAATCCTAGGAATTGATGGGGAAACCAATGTTGTTAGGGTAACCCATTCAGCTTCAATTAGCCAATGTAAGGTAAAAGATCTATTATACTAAAAGAAAAACAGAAATACTGCAAAGAATAACAACGGAACAACATAGTATATGAAACCACAACACCAAAATAATATTTTTATTGATAGGAAACAATGTTCACTTGCCTCTTCGAGGGGGAAACCTCCAACAAAGAAGAGATCTATTACAATGATTATCAAGACAAATACTTATCATTCCCTTGACTCCTATTTATACTAAATCTATCTACTAAAAGAACAATCTAGACGAAAATCTTCTAGAGGCGGAAGCTTCTATTAGGTCTTCTTACATTTCAATTATTATCCCTTACTACTAGGCCTTATTAATATTGTTCTTAATTACATGAAAAATATATTATTCTACCTATGTGACGGGTTAGGTAGGTTAGGTCCCTAACATGCCATCCCCCTTAAAAAACAACCTTGTCCTCAAGGCTTGAGATGAGGAAATTGTTGCATAATGGTAGTTGGTTCCCAGGTGGCATATGCTAGAGTTGTATCTTTCCACTATACTAACAATTCCTTGATGGTGCACTAACAGAGACAATGTCGACACTGGTCCAAGACTACTTGTGGCTGCAACCATATGGAGCCTTCTTCATCCAACTCAGGAAGACTGGTTTGAGTTTGGCACTTAGTTCCAATCCCCTTATTTAAGTAGGAGACACAAAAAAAATTATGGATCTTAGAATGATTGGGAAACGCTAACTAATAGGCCACCTATCCCACACGTTTAAGAACTATATAAGGACCATAAAATTTAGGTGCTAGTTTCTGAAAATGGCCATCCTTGAGTGAAGTCTACTTATAAGGTTGTAGTCGAAGAAACTTTATGGTCCCCTTCAGGAAATTGACATTTTGAGCGACCTTGATCTACTTGTTGCTTCATGTGATTTTGATCCATGACCAAATTCTCTTTGAGGGTACAAATAATAGCCTCTCAAACTATAAGAGTTTGGTCACTCTCCTATACCTTCGAGACATCAATCATGTATGAGAGAAATGAAGGTGGTTTTTGTCCATATACTTCTTCAAAAGGAGTCATGCAAGTAGTTTTATGGTAAGAAGTGTTGTACCACCATTCAACTAGGGGTAACCATTGAGACGATTGATTTTTCCTCTCAGATGAAAAACACCTCAAATATGTTTCCTCGAACTTGTTGAAATCTTCAGTTTGAACATCGGTCTGGGGATGATATGCTATGTTGATATGCAATTGGGTTCCCTGTAGCCTGAACAATTATTTCCAAAAAATGCTAGTGAAAGTGGGATCTCATTTAGATAAAATGGAATGAGGCATGCCATGAAGCTTGAAGATATGATCCATGAAACTTTGAGCCATAGTGGATGCAGTTAATGGGTGTTGAAGAGCACATAAATGAGCATATTTGGAAAGACGATCAATGACCACCATGATGATGAATTTATTGTCTGATTTAGGTAAGCCAACGATGAAATCCATAAAAATATCCCTCCAAGTAGTGAGTGGAATTGGAAGTGGTTGTAGTGTGCCTGAGGATTTGATTGTTTCTCCCTTGTTGCGTTGGAAGAAATTGCATTTCTCCACAAATGTCCAGACATCCTTCCTCATACCATCCTAGAAAAAATAATGTTTGACCTTATCATAGGTTTTGGTAAACCTGGAATGCCACATGTGGGTGTAGCATGAAGCTCGGAAAGCACTATGTATTTAAGGTGTGATTGTTTTCTTATTACATCAAAAATATATTATTCTACCTACATGAGGGGTTAGGTAGGTTAGGTCCCTAACATGTCATCTGCCTTAAAAAACAACTTTGTCCTCAAGGCTTGAGATGAGGAAATTGTTGCAGAATGGTAGTTGGCTCCCAGGTGGTATCTACTATAGTTGTATCTTTCCACTATACTAACACTTCCTTGATGGTTCACTAACAGAGACAATTCCCACATTGGTCCAAGACTTCTTGTGGCTACAACCATATGGAGCCTTCTTCATCCAACTCGGGAAGACTGGTTTGATTTTGGCACTTAGTTCCAATCACCTTATTTAAGCAGGAGACATGAAAAACATGATGGATATTAGAATGATTGGGAAGCGCTAAGTGATAGGCCACCTATCCCACACATTTAAGAACTATATAAAGACAATAAACTTTAGGCACTAGTTTCTGAAAATGGATAGCCTTGAGTGAAGTCTTTTTATAAGGTTGCAATCGAAGAAAATTCCTGGTCCCCTTAAGGAAATTGAAATTTTAAGTGACCTTGATCTTCTTGTTTCTTCATGTGATGCTCAGCCATGACCAAATTATCTTTGAGCATACAAATAATAGCCTCTCAAACTATAAGAGTTTGGCCACTCTCCTGGACCTTCGAGAGAAATGAAGGTGGTTTTTGTCCATATACTACTTCAAAACGAGTCATGCAACTAGTTGTATGGTAAGAAGTGTTGTACGACCATTCAACTAGGGGAAACCATTGATACGAATGATTTTTCCTCTCAAATGAAAAACACCTCAAATATGTTTCCAAGAACTTGTTGAAAATTTTAGTTTGACCAATAGTATGGGGATGATAGGCTATGATGATATGCAATTGAGTTCCTTGTATCTTGAACAATTCTTTCCAAAAATTTCTAGTGAAAGTGGGATCTCATTTAGAGACAATGGAATGAGGAATGCCATGAAACTTGAAGATATGATCCATGAAAATTTTAGCCACAGTGGCTGCAGTGAATGGGTGTTGAAGAGCACATAAATGAGCATATTTGGAAATATGATCAACGACCACCATGATGACAGATTTATTTTTTGATTTATGTCAGCCAACAATGAAATCCATAGAAATATCCCACCAAATAGAAAGTGTAATTGGAAGCAGTTGTAGTGTTCTTGAGGATTTGATTGTTTCCCCCTTGTTGCGTTGGAAGAAATCACATTCCTCCACAAAGTTGTGGATGTCCTTACTCATACCATCCTAGAAAAAAAGAACGTTCGACCCTATCATAGGTTTTGGTAAACCTGGAATACCAACTGTGGGTGTAGCATGAAGCTTGGAAAGCACTGTGGATTTAAGGTGTGATTGTTTTCTTAAATATAGACGGCCTTTGTAGCTAATATCTTCATTATGACAAGAGTACTCTAGAGAAACAAGAGAATTGTCTTGCAATTGTTGGATCAGATGTGACAGTTTTGGATCTTGCAACAATTCCTGGTGAACAACTTGGAGCCAACCTGGTACAATAAAGGATAGAGGAAACAAGGACCCTTCATCTTCATATTTCCTTGAAAGAGCATCTGCAACCACATTGTATTTTCCTTTCTTGTAGCTGATCTCATAATCATATCCAAATAGGTTGGTCACCCATTTTGGTTTCTCTAGGGATGAAATTCGTTGCTCCAGAAAATACTTGAAGCTCTGATGATCTGTCTTAATTTGGAAGCATTGCCCCAATAGATAATGGGGCCAAAGATCCAAAACATGCAAAATGGACATCATTTCCTTTTCATATATTGACTGGCCCAAATGGCGCTCCGACAATTGTTTGCTAGTGAAGGCCAAAGGCCAACCATCTTGCATAAGGACATCACCAATTCCTTTCCCTGAAGCATCACATATCCAGGACAAAGGCATTTCTAAAGTTAGGAAGGGCCAGTACATGAGTAGTTCACTTAGCCTCTTTCAAGGCTTGAAAGGAGTGATTAGTTGTTGTATTCCAAATGAAAGCATTATTTTTAAGAAGAGAAGTAAGAGGAACTTCAATTTTTCCATAATTCTTAACAAACTTGCGATAATAACATGTTAAACCAAGAAACCCATGCAAACTCTTTAGATTCTTGAGATGAGGCCAATCCTTCATAGCTTCAATTTTCTTAGGATCCACCCTCACACCATTCTTGCCAACAATATGACCCAAGTACTCCACTTTCGAGGCTCCAAAATAACATTAATATTGTTTGAGGAAATGTTGGTGTTGAGAGAGTATATGAAGAACTTGATCCACATGGGAAATATGGGCTATCCATGTTTTACTATAGATGAGAATATCATCAAAGAAAATAAGAAAAAATGATAGAGAAAAGGATGGAAGACATGATTCATGAGGCTCTAGAAACTGGAGGGAGAAATGCACAATCCAAAGCGAATGACCAAGAATTCATAGTGGCCCTTATGGGTACAAAAAGAAGTCTTAGGAATGTTTGCCTCTTTCATATGTATCTAGTGGTAGCCAAAACGGAGATCAATTTTAGTAAAGAATTGGGCATAGCTTAATTGTTATGACCCAATGCCTTAAAAATGATAAGAAATCAATAAAATTCAATCCACTTCGAGGGGGGACCCCCCTTTACAATACATAATGATCCTAATACTAGATCTCCTTGATTTGTATATAGGAGACAAAGGGTTACAATTATAATGAAAGGGTGCAAAGAAGGGTTCTAGTCGACCTACTAGAAATGTAATAATTCAATATCTAGGGCATAATAAGGGGTTTTATACATATCATGGGGATTTCTCTAGGGATTAACATGCCCATCCAATTCAAACAAGTTCTGTCCTTAAAAACTTTCTAACCACGGATTCTTCTGCATGAACAACTCATCTTCCCATGTCGCCTCTTCCACTAGTAGGTTCTTCCATTTGACAAGGTACTCTGTAATTGCTTGATTTCTCAACCACTTAATTCTTGTTTCAAGGATTGTTTCTGGCTCTAGTATGATTTTCCCTTCTTCATTGAGATATGGTAAAAATGTTTGGATCAAGAACTTTTTGTCGATGACCTTCTTTAAGCAAGAAACATGGAATATTGTATGTACACGCGAAGATGGAGGAAACTCCAATTTGTAATCCATTCTTCCAATCCTTTGCAAAACCTTATAGGGGCCATAATATATGGTTGCTAGTTTATTTTCCTTATTTTGTTGATTGAGGGACATTTGTTTGTATGGTTGTAGCCTTAGAATCACCCAATCCCCCACCTTAAATTCCCTTTCCCTGCGATGTTGATCTGCTTGTCGTTTCATCCTATTTTGTGCCATAATCAAGTTGTCCTTCAACAATTTTAGGACCTCTTGTTGGTTCCCTATGTGGTCCTCCACTGCTTGAAACTTTGTATTCCCTTTCAAGGGTGATGTGATGGACGGAGGATGATATCCATAAAGTGCCAGAAATGGGCACATTTTTTATGAAGTATGGAAGGATGTGTTGTACCACCATTCCGTTAAGGGCAATCACTTGACCCATTGTGTCTGTTTATCGAATGTAAAGAAACAAAGATATCCTTCTAGACATTTATTCACAATATCGGGTTTTCCATCAGATTGAGGGTGTTAAGATGAACTATGAGCCAATTGAGTACCAAAAAAAGAAAACAATTCAGTCCAAAAATTTCCCGTCAAAATTGGGTCTCTATCACTTACAATAATCTTGGGGACTCCATGTAGTTTTTGAAATGTTTCCATGAATGTTGTTTCTAATGTACTTTCTTTAAAAGGATGAGAAAGAGAGCAAAAATGGGCATACTTTGTTAGTCTATCCATTACTACCATGATGACAGTCTTTCCTTCTAATTTTGGTAAACCTGTAATAAAATCCATGGAAACTTCTTCCCAACATTGGCTTGGTATAGCTAATGGTTGTAGGAGACCTAGAGTGTTGATTGTCTCTCCCTTATTTTGTTGGCATACCAGACATTCTCACAAAAAAATTTGAACATAATTTTTAAGACCTTCCTAGAAAAAATCCTTCTTGACCCTATGGTATGTTTTCAAGAATCCTGAATGTCCCCCTATAGGAGAAATGTGAAATTCCAGAAGGATATTCTATTTGATTTGGGAATTCATACATAAGTATAGGAAATCATGATACAATAGAAAAACATTCTTCCATACAAACTTGTCTATTGAACTGGGGTCTTCATGTAGTTTTTGAATGATCTTGCATACCTCTAGTACTTGATTCCATTCTATCTTTGATTATTCCACCCAATCTGAGTGTGGGATATAAATAGCACATAGTGAACCTTTTGTTTCCTCCTCTTTCCTAGAAAGGGTATCTGGCACAACATTATGTTTTCCTTTTTTGTATATAATTTCAAAGTCATAACCCAACATCTTTGTAACCCATTTTTGTCTCTCTTCTGAAGATCACTGTTTCACCAAAAAGTACTTCTAACTGTCATGATTTTGTTTTACCTTGTAGTGTCTTCCTATTAGGTAGGGGCGCCATTTATGAACTACATGTAGTATTCCCAACATTTATTTTTCATAAATCGGTTTGACTAAGTTTTTTCATTTAAGTTGGTTCTTTCAAAGGCAAGCAGCCTTCCTTCCTACATTAAAATTGCACCAATTCCATGGCCCGAGGCATCACACACCACAATAAATGTTTTTGTGAAGTTTGGTGTGGCCAAGATGAGATTTTTACACATAGCCTCCTTAAGTTTTTGAAAATATTTGGTTGCTTCTTCTATCCAAGAAAATGCTTCCTTCATTAATAATGTTGTTAGAGGTGTTGTTATTTGACAATAGTTCTTGAAAAACTTGCAGTAATAGCCTGTCAATCCTAAGAATCCTCTAAGTTTATTCAAGGTTTTGGGAATTGGCCATTCCCTTATAGATTTAATTTTGTTAGGGTACACTTTTACACCTTCATGAGATACAATATAACCCAAATATTCCACTTCTTGAACCCTAAAGGAACACTTGGAAGGCTTTGCATAAAGTTGTTTCTCTTCCACTATTTGTAATGATTTGTCAACATGTTGTACATGCTCTTCCCAAGATTTTTTGTAGATTAGTATGTCATCAAAAAATACTAACACAAATTTTCTAAGGAAGGGATTGAAAATAGAATTCATCAAACTTTGAAATTTTGAAGGTGCATTAGTCATTCCAAATGGCATAAAAAAAAATTAATAATGACCTTCATGTGTTCTAAAAGTTGTTTTAGGAATTTCTTCCTGCCTCATTCTGATTTGATGATATCCCGAATGAAGATCCAACTTAGTAAAGAATTTTTCTCCATGTAATTCATCTAATAATTCACCAATGATAGGGATAGGAAACTTATCTTTGATGGTCATTTTTTTGAGTTGTCTATAATCTGGACAAATACGCCATTTTTTGTAACCAACACCATTGGTGAAGAGAAAGAACTTTGGCTATGTTGAATGATGCCAGCCTCTAACATTTCCTGGATCATGCATTCAATCTCACTCTTTTGTGCATATGGATACCTGCAAGGCCTAATGTTAGGTGGTACACTTCCTGGTTGAAAATTAATAGCATGGTCATGGTCTCGAGTAGGTGGAATACCCTTAGGCATTTCACCAAATACCTTGGAATGATTGTTCATAATTATTTGGAGATTTGATGGAACTGAGGCTATAGATGTTTGAACATCTAGTGAGCACAAATGTGCAATTACAACCTGGTGTCCCTTTTTGAGTAATTTTTCCATGTTATTAGAGCTTATCACTTTATAGGGTTTCCCTTGGATACCTCTAAGCTCAATTTCCTTGCCATTTGAGGAAAATCTCATAAAAGTGTTTTGAAAATTGAAGGCCACTATTCCCAGTGATTGAAACCATTGGACCCCTAATACAACATCAACACCCCCCATTTGGATGGAAATCATGGGGCTATCCGGAAAATACTCCCCTATGCTAAACTTAATACTATGGTATTTTCCTAAACAATTTATGGTACCTCCATTTGAAATCATTACTTGAAACTCTGGTGCAAGATATACAAAGTAATTGAGATCTTTTACTAATTTGTAATTGATGAAATTATGAGTGCTACCTGAATCAATCAATATTGTTACCTTTTTATTTTTGATGTATCCTTGTATATTGAGGGTTTGGGGAGTAAAGATGTCAGCCAAAGCACGACAAAATATTGTTGGAGTAGTATCTTCTAGATTTGGGTCTTTTGACGGTTCCAATTCTTGATCTTCTTCATCTTCACAGTCTATGTATAATAATTTATTCTCATCGCATTTATGCCTTTTACTGTACTTACTATCACAATTGAAACATAGTCCCTTTTCTCTTCTTTCATATATTTGTTGAGGTGTCAACCTTGTTGGTTTAGGTACACTATCTTCTTCCTCTTCACAGTCTATGTAGAATAATTTATTCTCGCCACATTTATGCCCTTTACTGTACTTGTTGTCACAATTGAAACATAGTCCTTTTTCTCTTCCTTCATCCATTTGTTGAGGTGTCAACCTTGTTGGTTGAGATATGGTTTTCTTATGACCCCCAAAGTGATCTATGCCTACAATTATATACGTGTTTGTAGCCTTACTGTTTGCATGAATATGACGAACATTTTGCATAGCTTCCATAATACTTGTAGGTTTTATTAAGAAAATCTCATGTTTAATGTCTTATTTTAATCCACCCATGTCAACTTCTAGCAAGTTTTCATGACTTAGGTTATCCACCCTTGTGGCCAGTACCAGGAATTCTGAATTATATTCTTCAATATCACCTAATTGCTTGATTCTTGTCAATTGACTAAAGTAGTCTTGTTCCCAAACTTTTCCATATTGTACTTCTAAGTCTCTTGTAAATAAACCCCAAGTGTAGTGATATAAAGGGGGATTCCTTTTCACTATCCATTGATACCATTGATATGGTTTTATCTCAAATTTCAAGGTTTCTATGTGAATCCTTTTCTTATCATTCATAATATTATGTAGTTCAAAATATTTCTCTATTTGGTTCACCCAAGTAAATACCTCTATACCATCAAAATTATTTAATTCAATTTTGGGAAAGTTGAATTTAGGACCCCCACCATAATTAAGTCCACTATTAGAGTTAGATTCACTATTTGAAAATGGCTTATTATTGGTATTTTGTTCAACATGAGTACTTTAAAATTTTGAGACCCGAGAGATTTAGAATTCGATGAGAAAAATAATATTAATCCAATGAATTTATAGGTAAACAAATAAGAGAGATATATTGAAGAATTTACTCCACAACAATGAATGTATTTACAATATCTTCAAAATTGCAATGAGATCAATCCAATATGTAGAGAGGAATTGATCTTGTCACTAATAATAGCAACTACCAATAAAAGTAGTGTAAAAATGGCTAAAGCACATGCCTAAACCTCTAAAATATATAACCCAAACCTAGCATGAGTATGATAGGATGAAAAGTGTGAGTTTACTAACTTATTAGCTAAACATGCAAAGTTTACAAAAGAAAGGGAGTAAATCCCTAAAATCAAGGGACAATTTCCTTGATATAAGGAGGAAGTGCGATCTCCTTCCTTTATGTGTTTAAAATATGCATGGAGATTGGAAAGGAGTTATTAAGTGGATTTATAACTAAAGAACTCAAAGTTAACTCCCTAAACTTAAGGAAAACTCCCTAAAATCAAGGAAGGTGTCTCCTGCCCTCTCTAGAAAGTCAAATTAAGTGAGGAAAAATGCATTGGAATGCATTAACCAAGGTCTAGGTTCCTAAGACAATTAATACACCAAGGGAAGTTAGGATTATGCTCTAACACCCCCCATTAAGCCTAACTATAGTGACATAATAAGAAAATTTGAGTCTTTTCTACTAGGCCATTTTAGGTACTCAATACAATAATGAACACCTCATAAAACGAGGAAAGAGGGAAACCTCATGGGAAACCCCCCCCAAAAAAAAGACATGAAAAAATGCTAAGTAAACTATGAGATTCTACTCATTTGTCTCTACGACAACCAAAAGATCCTGTAATTTAGAGAATTTATTCTCAGTGAAGGATTTGGGGAAGATGTCTACAACCTGCTTCTCAGTGGGGCAGTACTACAGTGAAATCACTCGATCATGAATTAGCCCCGGGATGTAAGGCATGTGTATCTTGATATTCTTGGTTCTTTGTCTCTAAACCAGATCAGTTGATATCTGAATGGTACCCTGGTTGTCACAAAATATGGCAGTCGGTATCTGATACTGAATCTCAAACTCAGAAAGTAAACCTGCAACTAAATACACTGTGTGGCAGCATTGAATGCCCCTCTATACTTTGTCTCTATTGTGGATAAAGAAATAGTTGCATGCTTCTTGTGTAACTATCAAAGTGGACCGGAAACAAAGTTGAATACATACCCTGAGGTGGACTTGCAGTCTGTGCCATCACCAGCCCAATCTGAATCTGTGTACCAGACCAAATATAGAGGACAATCAGTGGCATAATAAATACCAAAATTGGGAGTGCCTTTTACATACCGAAGGATTCTCTTAGCATATTTTTAATGAATCTCATGGGGCTCCTGCATATACATAGAAACAACACTCATTGCATAAGAGATATCAGTACAGGTATGTGTGAGGTAAAATAAGATCCCTACCAATTGTCGATAGAGAGTACTGTCTACCAAAGGAATAGTCAATCCATTGTCCAATCTGACCCTGGAAAAAAAAAGGTGAACCAGTTGACTTACACTCTATCATATGAAACTTGTCAAGTAGATCCAGTGCATACCATGTAAAATTATGAGACCCAAGAGATCTAGAATTCGATGAGAAAAATAATACTAATCCAATGAATTTGCAAATTAAACTAGTATACCTATCCCTCAGATTCCCTGGGGCTCTGATACCATTTAAAATTCTGAGACTCAAGAGAACTAGAATTCGATGAGAAAAATAATACTAATCCAATGAATTTACAAGTAAACAAAGAAGAGAGAGATAGGGAATAATTTACTCCACAAGAATGAATGTATTCACCATATCTTCGAAATTACAATGAGATCAATCTAATATGTAGAGAGGAATTGATCTTGTCACTAATAATATCAAATGCCACTAAACGCATTGTAAAAATGAATAAAGCACATGCTTAAACCTCTAAAATAGATAATCCACACCTAACATGAGTATGATAGGATGAAAAGTGTGACTTTACTAACTGATTAGCTAAACATGCAAAGTTTACTAAAGAAAGGCGATAAATCCCTAAAATCAAGGGACAATTTCCTTGATTTAAGGAGGAAGTGCACTCTCCTTGCTTTAGGTGTTTAAACTATACATGGAGGTTGGAAATGAGTTATTAAGTGGATTTATAACTAAATAACTCAAATTTAACTCCCTAAACTTAAGGAAAACTCCCTAAAATCAAGGAAGGTGTCTCCTACCCTCTCTAGAAAGTCAAATTAAGTGAGGAAAAATGCATTGGAATGCATTAACCAAGGCCTAGGTGCCTAATACAATTAATACACCAAGGGAAGTTAGTATTCTGCTCTAATAAGTACTACCTTTATTTTCATGATTCTATTCCATTTTGATGTCTCCTTTAGGGAATCTCTCATTTAGAGCTTGAAATATCAGGGAAGACATATTTGTTGATACTGAGAGGGGGGTGAATCAGTATCAAGTACACTTTAATAAAAAAATCAAATTATACTTAAACCATTCAATTATATCCAATAAGCAATGAACAATAGTATAAGAGTTACACCAATACACCACAATACACCATGCACAATATATGAGAAATAATCAATAGTTTTTGTTCAAGGGAAGTAATGACTTCCAAAGGTAGCTACAGCTTCCAAATGTAAAGGGAGGGATAAACCTCCAAGAGGAAGATGAAATCCTCCAATATCAAGAGATATTTGAACTCTCCATCATTTCCCCTTCCTTCCACCCAAGAATATATGAGAGATAATAAAACTTCACATTAAATCATCACATAGAACCTGATAATGCTTCCTGAGACTTCTTCAATTTCTGCAATTCTTCAATTCTTGGAGTACTCTGATCCTATATATAATATTACTCAATGTATTCTCTAAAACTCCTCCAAGTTCCACTCCTTGAATCCTCCCCAAAAATAAGTTATAGAAAGAATGGTAGACTTTATTCAATTCTAGTCTATTTAAGAGACCGAACTTGTACAGAATTCCCCGCGCTCAATATTTAACATCTGATTCTGAAAATATCACACAAGACACTATAGTCTGTAATTTTTCCAATGAAATTCGTCCCATGTCATTTGGATTCTCGATGAATAAGTTATGACATTTTTACCTGGAACACATGTTTATTGACTAGCTTCAGGACTGGTCACAAACCCTATCTTCCATAGAGTGTATCTCCATAATTATAGCGAATCAAGAGCTAAAATTTTTACCAGAAGTACCTTGATATGTCTTATCAATACCATAACGATTTCACCATCTGAATCGTTCTAGATAAAAATTTATATCAAAAATGGTAAGATGACCTGAAAATAACATACCTTAGAACACATCACCAAAAGACTTCATCCTCCCTTGAAATCCGGCCTTATTTTCTTCTTATTTACTCTGAAATTCGACTTGTATAAAAATGAAAGTATAGTGATGTTTATTTATACCATTTATGTCACTTCCTTTTAACATTAGGGCTGACCTAACACTTTCTTATTTTGTAATTCTTTTCTTTAATTATCTTCAGGGCCTACATGTACTTCCTTCTTCAATTCACTTTGTCATCTT
>ML794171.1:69446-125358 GCA_009831015.1 Picea engelmannii
CATCACCATCAACCAATCATCACATAGAACCTGATAATGTTTCCTGAGACTTCTTCAATTTCTGCAATTCTTCAATTATTGGAGTACTTTGATCCTATATATAATATTACTCAATGTATTCTATGAAAATACTCCAAGTTTCACTCCTTGAATCGTCCCCAAAAAGAAGTTATAGAAAGAATTGTAGACTTTATTCAATTCTGGTATAGTCAGGAGACCGAACTTTTACAGAATGCCCTGCGCTCAATATTTAATATCCAATTTTGAAACTTGCACACAAGAAACTAAAGTCTGTACTCTTTCCAATGAAATTTGTCCCACTTCATTTCGATTCTGGATGAAGAAGTTATGACTGTTTTACCCGGAACACATGTTTATTGACTAGCTTCAGGACTGGTCACAAACCCTATCTTCCACAGAGTGTATCTCCATAATTATAGGAAATCAAGAGCTGAAATTTTTACCAGAGGTACCTTGATATGTCTTCTCAATACCATAGCAATGTCACCATCTGAATCGTTCTAGAAAACAAGTTATAGAAAAAATGGTAAGATGACCTGGAAATAACATACCTTAGAACACATCACCAAAAGACTTCATCCTCCCTTGAAATCCGGCCTTCTTTTCTTCTTATTTCCTCTAAAATTTGACTTGTATCAAAATGAATGTATAATGATGTTTATTTATACCATTTATGTCACTTCCTTTTAACATTAGGGCCGACCTGACACTTTCTTATTTTGTAATTCTTTTCTTTAATTATCTTCAGGGCCTACATGTACTTCCTTCTTCAATTCACTTTGTCATCTTCAAAAATTCATTCCTCCTCAACCATGAGAATCCATGTGACGTGCCACATACCACCGAAAACAACATGATGTATACTATCCATCCATGGGTTTTGTAGCTGCATGTGCATTTTCATTCATGTCCAAATACCTTCATCAATCGTGCGGCCCAAAACTCATGACTAGGGTTGACATCAATGACAACAACCAATCTTCCAACAATATTTTGCATTTCCTTCATGGAATTTTGTATTTCTCTTTTTATGTCATTCTTATTTTCTTCCATCTTATTTTCCATATCATCCATCTTGTTTTTCATACCCTACACATTGTTTTCCATGCCATCCATCTTCCTTTCCATTACTTGAATTTGTCTTTGTGAATTTACCCAATTATTAGACTTTTCACTCACATTCTTAATTTGTTTCCTCCAATTTTGACAACCTGTTATGTATGCCCTTGTTTTCTTCTTGAGTCATAGATGTGACTTCTGCAGGTTTAATAGGTATTGTCACCTTTTTGGGACCCATATGGAGTAATAATAATAATACTCCTCTATTCTATATTTATCACAAATTTCAAATCACTCGAAACAATTATTCCAAATAAAATTTTGCCACTTGTAAGTTACGTACATTTAAAAAACCTTAATTTGGAGTTTGTCCTCTTGGCAGACCTTCCTTCTAGTGTATCTCTAAAATTTAATCCCTTCTGGGTATGAAATTTTTTCTATAGTTCTCTAATATGTCCACCCTACAAGTCTATAGGTCTGATGAAAATTGGATGTGACAAGTGTAGTTATGGTAACTTCCCCACACCTTGTTGATTTGTGTCCCTTCCAGGAGAGCGTACCTATAAAGTGTGCCAAGAGAAAAATGTTTGATATTGGATTCTAAAACTTGCACCAAAAATAATACATATTGTCCATTATCCAATGCAACATCTATTACTTAATTCGGATACTCACTGAACAAGATATTATTGTTTTACCTGGAACACTTGTTTGAGACTAGTTAATATGACTAGTCAACTACCCTATCTTACACAAGATGTATCTACCAAAGAAGGATGACCCAGAACATGAATTTTTTATCACACCTACCTTGATAATTTATAGGAATACAATTCGAGGTTCAAGGTATGAAACATCACATAAGAAGTTTTATATCGAAAATTTCGAGATGACTAAATTCGGGATGATTATAGAACCCGATCTTACATGGGATATATCTCCAAATGTATAAAGCATCAGAAGTTAAAATTGTAACCATAAGTACCTTTATCTATATTATAAATATCCTCCAAGGAATTCCTTCTGAAACATATTAGAAAAAAAGTTATATAAAAAATTCCAAGGTGTCTCGGATGTAGCAGCGAAACCCCAAGACCTTGAGCTTTGATACTAAATGTTATGAACCAACGCCTTAAAAATGATAATAAATAAATAAAATTCAGACCACTTAGAGGGGGAACCCTCCTTTACAATATATAAACTTCAAAACATAATATGATATGATATAATATGATTCTAATACTAGATCTCCTTGATATATATATGAGACAAAGGGTTACAATTATAATGAAAGGGTGCAAAGAAGGGTTCTATCCGACCTACTAGAAATGTAATAATTTAATATCTAGGTCATAATAAGAGGTTTTATACATATCATGGGAGTTTGTCTAGGGATTAACATTAATTCATCCAAGAGATCATCAATGACAGGGATCTGAAATTTGTCTTTGATGGTGAGTTTGTTGAGGGCGTGAAAGTTCGAACACATACACCAGGAGCCTTATTTCTTAAGTACCATGACCATAGGATAAGATTAGGGGATGGTACTAGGAAGGATATCACCTGCGTTGAGAAATTTTGAACAATTTTCTCAATTTCATTTTTTTGTGCAAAGGGATGACAATAAGGGAGAACATTGGGAGGAAGGTTAACTATTACTAGGGTAATGGAATGATCATGAACACCATGAGAAGGGGGAATTCCATGGGGAGTGGAAAAAATAGCTTTATGTTTGGAAATGATGGCTTGGAGTTCAAGATGCACAGAAGGTGTCTTAGTGGCATGAATGGACTGGAGTTGTGCAATAATGCTAGAATGACCTTTCTTGAGGAGATTTTCCATGAGATGGGAAATTATGATTTCAAGGGATCCAATGGTGATGCCTTGAAACTTATATTGTTGGCCCTCCTAGCTGAATTGAATGGTTAATTCCTTAAAATCCATGAGGATGGGACCAAGATTCTGTAACCATTTTACACCAAAGACAATGTCATAACCACCCTTGTTGATAGAAAACATATGGGATTTCATGCGGTATTGACCAATTCGGAGACACACATTTTCACAATGGCCCCCACATTTCATGGAACCTCCATTGGCAATCATGATTTGAAATTTTTTGACTGCATGAATATAGCAATTAGTTTCTTGGGAAATGCAGCGATAAATAAAATTATGGATGTTGCCACTATCAATGAGGACGGTGACCTTCCAATGCTTAATGTAACCAATTAGCTTGAGGGTTTGGAGATCAGAGAAGCCAGTGATATCATTCATTGAAATGACCGGTTCAACTTCTGGGGGGTCCGAGGGAGAATTAATATCAGTTGGATCTGGTAACTCGACCATAGGGAGGGTCTTGATCGCTTCTTCTGAAACATCCTCAGAGATGGCCATAAATAGATTTTGTTCCTTACACTAGTGCCCAGGAAAGTATTTCTCATCAAAATTATAATAAAGTCCCTTGAACTAACATTCAACCATTTCTTCCCATGTCAATTTTTAGATCTTCAGTGGAGTGGAAGGAGGGGTTGGAGTGGTGGGTTTAGGGCGGGGAATAAAGGATGGGTTTTTGGTTTGAGAAGAGACAACCTGTTGTTCATCCTTAGCTCTTTTAGTAGCTTCCACCAAACTCTCCAGGAGAGCGATGAGGACATGGGCACAAATCTCTTCCTTGAGGCCACTGATAAAGCATTCCCAGAAAAAAGCATCAGACATGCCCTTCATGCGGAAAGACAAATGCTCAAAAGAAGTTATAAAGTATTCAACTATGCCATATTATTTCAACTTGGTCAAACATCCTAAATGGTGTGTGTAAATGTCAAAGAATTCATAAAGCTCTGCAACAAATTGAATCCAAGACACATATGCTTGGCGGGAATTTTTTCTCCAGTGCCACCATTGACAATGTTCCGGATCTAGATGGAGAACACCATACCTGAGTTTGGCCAACTCGTCAGTAATTTTGTTCAAAGAGAAATAGTGTTCCATTTGATGACCTAGGATGTGGGATCCAATCCATCAATTTTTTTCACCTCGACGTGAGGGGCACGTGGTGAGGTGGACTAGGAGGATTTAGGACCTTCAGGGTTATAAGGTGTGGAAGAAGAGAAGGGATCTAGGGTGGTATTAAAAAAGGTGGTCAAATTGCTCACTGCGTCCTTGCATTGCTGACACATGGTGGTCAATTGAGTGATGTATGCAGGAAGTGATTCGAGAGCAAGCTGGGAGTTGATGTTACCAATACTGGAAGTAATGGAAGAAATATCAATCCAGTTTTGGTCATTAGCTTTGTCCAAGGTAGCGATACATTGTGCCTAATCTTGGCTATGAGTGTGGGTCATGTGGATGGGACAGGGGGGAAAGTGGGACTGCATAGAAAGGGGTTACTAGGGAATGGTACCACTACAATCAATGCAAAGAGAGGAAGTCAATGGGATAGGTTCCAAATAGGGGTTTCGGGAAGGGGTATGTTCCATGGGAAAAAATGTTTGCTAAAAAATGATAGCTATGACTATGATCAAGGCAAAGAGAGGAATCCAATGGAATAGGTCTCAAATAATGGTGTAGGTAGGAACTGAATAATGTTGTAGAGTTATACTTCGATCTGAATAATACTGCAATGAAAAAATGGCCAAATTCTTAACAAGAAGAAATGTGTAGGAATTTTGTAACCTGAATGAAGGAGGCAAGGTTGCACGGTAGTAGACCTTGTCTTTTCTATTTCTGCTTTGTTTTTGTCCCAACGGTTAGGGTGTTTAGGGTTTCTACAGACAATGGTTTTCCTTGTTCTATGTCTCTTTGATATATATGTGGGGTCCAACATTAGTACTCATCTCGATATCTCAAGGAACCAACAAAGGAGGATAGATCGTTCCCTTATCCATACTACCCGACTACCCAGGTACTAGAGAGTATCTTTCCAAGTATTTTCACTGGTGGCACTATAGAAGTCATGCAACCAATTGGTTTATCTATGGAGGGCTTCAGGATATCTAGATCGATTCGTATACATGTGTTGTCTGATGTGCTACCACTCAAAGGAGTACCAATGGGGGTTACAAGGGTGGAAAACAATGACCGCTTAAGTACCACTTGTATTTCCTGCATGTATGCCTCCCCGACAACGAATTTATGCGCTGAACGAAATATCTTTGTAGCTTTAATATGTCGTAATATTTCTCTAACCCTAAAAAAAATTAACCCACAATTTTATGAGAAGGAAAGTGCTTTGATGCCACTTGTAAGGTACTAGATCTACTATAATAACATAAAAACAAAAATACTGCATAGAATACCAACCAAACAATACAGTATATGAAACCACAAAACCAAAATAATATCCTTATTAATAGGAAACAATGTTCACTTTCCTCTTCGAGGGGGAAACCTCCAACAGAGTAGCACTCTATTACAATAATTCTCAAGATAAAGACTTTTCATGTCCTCAAGTCCTATTTATACTAAATCTATCTACCAAAAGAATAATATAGAGGAATATCTTCTAGAATAGGAAGATTCTATTAGGTATTCTTACATTTTACTTATTCTTTCTTATGACAAGGCCTTATTAATATTGGCCTTTATTACATGGAAAATATAGTATTATACCTACATGAGGGGTTAGGTCCCTAACAACCAATCAGTACAAGATCTAACTCATCATCTGGCTAGAGAAAGTAGAGGTGAATAGAGAAGGATTAAAAACAAAGGCCGAATTCGAAGTCATTGAAATCATGGATGAGTCAGATCCCTACCTTGCATTGTTAGGAATCGACTAGGATTTGTACAACAATGGGGTGTTGAATTTGAAAAACCGCAAAATTTTATTTGAGACAGACACCTTGTGTGTGGTTGCACCTCTGGATCAATATGAAGGAAACCACTACAATGAGCCTATCGATGAGGATGTGTATAGCTTGACAATTGAAAATATCTACAATATCACAGGACGTAGGAAGGATTACATCAACCCAACTACAAATGGATAATTAAGTTAGATGAGTGTCAAGTCATATGACATAGATTTTGAATATGCCTTGGATAGATGGAAGAATAATATTTATGAGGTGTCGAAAAGGAGGTGTGCACACATCTCTATGGAGGAGTGTGTAGAAGATTGTAGCTCCTACAGGTACTATGAGTGTACTTCACTAGAACGTCCCCAACTCTATAAGTGTACTTCCCGTTATCACTCTGTAATTTCCTTTGGTTGCGGGAGGAAAACCCAGAGGTAACCTCAAACCTAATTTCATATTGGAAGCTAGCCTCCTTCCAATCCAGAGAGATCTCTCTCCTACTAGTTCTTCAATCAGTACAGTGGCTATATCTTCAGATAATGGTAGGGTTTATAAAATTGGTGGTAGAGCAAGGAGAAAGTAACCATTGGGCATGGAGTCATGAAACTAAATATCAATTAAAAGAATTAATAATTGGTTGGCGAGTAAATCAGTAACAAAGGCTCGGTAGAAAATGCTCCCAAATTGTAAAAATTGTTGTAGTATGGTGGAAGAACAAGGGGTTAATAGTCCATCAAACATAAAGAATCAAACAAGGATGAATTTTATGTTCAACTTTAGAATAAAAGTAAAAGTACTTAGAACATCAACAATGATGAATTCTGAATCACTTTCATTCATTAAAATTGAAGACTTAACATTCATATGGAAACAAATAAAGATAGCATACACATGAGATAAACACACATTTGGAATACATTGTCACAAGAATCTATGTTCTAAAATAACTTTGTACTTTTGATATTGATCCTCTTTATTAATATTCTAAAAACTATTGCAGTGCAAAAAGATGATATCCTTTCTCACACCTCCCCGCTTAAACTCTTCCTTCCCATTCAATATATAGTTTCACAACCTAAGGAGGTCAAAATCCTTAGGTTTTATCATTCTAGAAGGAGTTACCACAAAATAATAACCACTTTCAAACTAATTCCTATTTTTTAGGGATTTAGTTATTAATTAAATCTGGCGAAAATATGTAAAACTAGGTTGTAAATATCCCTTCGAATCTCCCAAAATATGACACTTGTGAAAAAAATGAGAGATTTTTTTGCAGATGAACCTGTTCTCAAGAAAAACCTCTTTCTGTTTGTTGATATCAATCACCATATGCTCGAAATCTGAGATTGAAGTTAACTGCAAAAATATTCAGCTACAGGAAATTTTGCAGGGAATTGCAGTTTCACAGTAAATGAGGGTTTAGGCACCTGAGAGATATGTATCAGCAAATTAAGATTCAATGGAATCCAATAATCATTCAAGGCTTTATCACTTCACAACATATCGAACCAAATTGAACTTTTGCAACAAACAGACAGTTTCACAGCAACTTGAAATTTTGCAGCAAATTACAGTTTCGCAACAAACCAATTATTTGATGATTTTAAGGAGGAAATAACACATGACCATAAAAAAATGACTGACAAGGATGACACTGACTCACATGAACTTAATCCCATTATTCCTAACCATTATGGAGATAGGGTATTTCTTTAATTGATTTGACATTGACAGTTAGTCGTTGTGAAAAGCTAGGAGGTTTCACAGTGGAATTTGAACTGATTGGTTGCAAGTCTTTAAAAGGTACAATTTCGATTGGAAAGTGTAAGTAACCTATGGTACATGTGATATCATGTTCCCATGACCCTTTGAATACATAATGTAACAAATTGAGACTCACCCTTTTCAAATGATGACAAAGATTGTGGAATAACCATGTGACACAAATGACATGACCTCGAACAAGACTAACCACTTCACCTATGACTTGAGATAATTCTTCCCTTAGACATGACTCAATCAAAACCACAAAATTGACTCATAAATGAATGAACCCAATAAAATATTTCATGGAACACTAACCCTAGGACCCTGACACAAGATCTTTAAGAGACCAAGACATGACTACCAGACTCAAGAGAAACAAAACAAGGAGTTTTAACTTTGTAAATTTATACTAACTAACATAGCCTCAAATGGGGATTCTATCCTCCCTGTGAGGTATCAAACAACATCGTAGAATAATATCCTTCATCCATTGGGATATTCAAAATCATGAATCTTGTCACATCCTTCAACCTGCAACTTGTGGTCTGTCCATGATGATCTATAGTTAACCTGTGCTTGCAAAATATGGCATGTTCATGCTATCCTGAGAGAATCCTTGCTCATTTATTGAAGTATATCAAGATGAACTCAAACTACAAACCCAATCTAAACTAGAAATGAAATTTTCATGGAATGAGCTTATTTATGTACATCTCATATTCTAAGTTGTTGAAAGAACAGTCGAGTCAAGTGATACAATAATGCCAATGTAACCAATCAAGAAGTTTCTCAAGTGATTGGACTCCTTGATTGTGCTTGAACAAAATAAAAAATCGACATTGTAATGGAAAAGGAAATTGATGATGGATCTGCTATTCATAGTGAAAAAACGGTTGAGAGTTCAGACTGAAAAATTCCTTCATATAATCAGCTACAATATCATAAAAATCATAGAAGCCATATTATGTTTGTTGATCTTCAATGTATTCTTCAATTTGATTATCGTAGTTGGATTGTTCATGTGTGTTTTCTTTTTCAACATATGGTTTCAGTTGTAAGTTGTCAAATTCATGATCAAAATCAAATATTATTCATCCTCAATATCAAAGAGAAAAAGAAACAATGTGTCTTTTTTCTTCTATTGAAATGAAACTTGAAAAGGATAACTCCAAAATGGAAGAATTTGGGGTATTTCCTGATTTTCTAAATCTTTAAGCTCTTTCTCAACGTACTTGGAAAACTCATCTAGAAAATGGATTTTAACTTCCGAGCTACATTTTCATGACTTTAAATAATAAGACAAAAATGAAGAGAAATTTTCATCCACTTCATCATCAGTGTACATATCATTCCACTCTATGAAAGCTTGAATGGAAACATGGGTTGCCACAAACTCTGATTTCTCCATCCATGTTTCCATAAATATGAGCCAAAAAAATTTAATAGATCTAATAGACCTAGCATGAAAACCTTCATCCCAAATTCTACATTTTCCTTGGAACGAATCATAAAACAATCTAAGGAATGCATCTTCAATCTTGATTCTAAGAAGATCAGTAAAGTCACAAAAAATTGAGATATGCTTCAAGGCCAAACTCAAATCCTCTCCACTAAATGTTGGACCATTCCTTAAAAAATATTCATCCTTGGGTAATGGATTAGGGAAACCATGAACCTATGAAAAGTCCAAACATGCATACCTTGAAATGATGATAGCAACATCTGAGTCCCTCATAGTCCAGTAGAGTCACGGTGAATGTTTTGAATTCTGGATTGACAATGGAATCACTAGGGTAAAATATACAACCAACTTTTGTGTTTGATTCTCTGTCTACCCTCAGGAATCAGGTCTGAATCCTTTTCGTTCTTTTCGAGGGAATATTTCACCTTCACTCCCTGGCAATGGAACCAAAATTGTATCCCTATGTAATTTCCCATGGTTGTGGGAGGAAAACACAGAGGTAACCTCAAACGTACTTTCAGATTGGAAGTTATCCTCCTTCCAATCCAAAGAGGGCTCTCTCCTACTAGTTCTTCAATCAATACAATGGCTAGATCTTCAAATAATGGCAGGGTTTATAAAATTGGTTTCAGAGCAAGGAGAAAGTAACCATCGGGCATGGAGTCATGAATCTAAATATCAATTACATGCATCAATAACTGGTTGGTGAGTAAATTAGTAACAAAGGTTGGGTAGACAATCCTCCCAAATTGTAAAACTTGTTGTGGTATGGTGGAAGAACAAGGCATTAACAGTCCATCAAACATAAATCATCAAACAAGGATGAATTTCATGTTCAACTTTAGAAGAAAAGTAAAAGTACTCAGAGCATCAACAATGATGAATTCTGAATCACTTTCATTCATTAAAATTGAAGATTTAACATTCATATGGAAACAAAGAAATAGAACATACGCATGAGATAAACAGACATTTGGAATACATTGTCACAAGAATGTGTTCTGAAATAACTATGTACTTCTTATATTGATCCTCTTTATTAATATTCAGAAAACTATTATAGTGCAAAAAGTTGATGTCCTTTCTCACACCTAAAATCTTCCTTCCCATTCAATATATAGTCTCACAACCTAAGGAGGTCGAAATACTTAGGGTTTCTCATTCTATAAGGAGTTACAACAAAATGATAACCACTTATAAACTAATTCCTATTTTTTAGGGATTTAGTTATTAATTAAATCTGGAGAAAATATATAAAAACAGGTTGTAAATATCTCTTCGAATCTCCCAAACCATGACTCCTGTGAAAATCTTGAGAGAGGTTTTTGTAGATGAATATGTTCTCAATAAAAATCTATTTCTATTTGTTGAGATAAATCACCATATGCTTGAAATATTAGTTGGAAGTTAACTGCAATAACAGTTAGCTACATGAAATTTCACAACAACCAGGAAATTTTGCAACAAATTACAGTTTCACAGCAAATCATGTTTTAGAGATCTGAAAATGAAAAGGCTTAAGTCTCTTTAAAATTTTAAGTGAAATTTGTATGTGCTTGGGTAATAGGATCAAGTTACTAACAGATAAAACTTAATGAGTTTTTACTTAATCATGTGCAGCATAAACAGTCATAAACAACCATCAAAGTAAACACATTAACAAAGCAAAATGATAAAGGAGTTCACCCCTCTCTTAAGCTACATATCTTGGTCCAGCTTCCAATGGATCATGTTCATTAATTCTCAAAGTGTCAAAATCAGTGCTTTACAATGTTTAGAATGAGAAATAGATAGCTTCAATGGCTCTAGAAAGTCCAAAAAACCCTAGTTGGGTTCTTCCTGCACCTGATTTGTCCAAAATCTGAGTTGGAATCACTCCCTGAAAGTTTCTCCCAATTCTTTATTGTCTCTGCTCCTTTACAATGCAGCTATGTGAACTAAACCTGGATTTTGGGCATTTACCATGCCTAAACCTAGCACCCATGTGCATCCCGCAAAAAGTGGCATTATGTCGCACCGTTAGAGGCATAAGCACCTAAAAGGGTGGACGTGTCGGTTGCATGGGCACCATATGGCCACATCCTAGCACCAAGTCCGGATCGGTTTGAAACCTCTTGGAACACGTGCCCATGGAGACCGTTGGATCCTGCAACAAGTGGCAAACCATTGGTTGATGTTGAAACATTGTGTGAAAAGTATTAAGGTAAGGTCGTATGTAAAGGAATATGTAACCAAGGGTTGGGGCTAAGCCCCTACCCTCTTAGCACCAACTTAAATAATTGTGCGACGGTATAAGTTTAAAAACTTCATGGCAAGTGGGCTGGTAGCCCGGCCTGCACCAACACATTGCCACTTTCCCAAAGGTCGTGGGTTTGACCCACGCGGGCTCCAAACTTTTATACTATGGATGGGTACCATGTGGCATCCCATGAATGGGCCATGTGGCACCATAACATTGGTCCAACACATCACCATGTGTCAAACCCTGACTAGTCCACGTACCATGCCAACTCACCTGCCATGTCACTAGCACAACCCTACCATGTCACCAATATGACCCTGCCACATTAGCAGTACGACCCTGCCACGTCAATAGTACGTCCCTACCACGTCAGCACTGTACAGGTTGCATAATCAGCAAAATTTTGCATGTTTGGCAAAGTGGACAGAACACGATATCTCTCGCATACGATGTCCATTTGAACCTATTCAAGTTGTGTTAGGATCATGAGGATGAGGCCTACATACGAGTCTGTTTTGAAGCAATTCCGAGCACTTTCATTTTTTAGCATATTTTGATCCCCTGGATCACTTCTCCCCATTGGGAATATTTTGGACCTCCAAAAGACTACTTTCAGTCAATATGAAGATGAGGGTATAGTTCCCTTACCTTTCCAACCTCTATTCATTTGTCCTTGCTTTGATTTGTGCCTTTAAGACCAACTCGAGGGTATTCCACATTCTCTCGTTTTGAAGTTCTCATCCTCCTGTCAAGGATTGTATCTTCATGTAGTTTTGAAAGCTATTCTGGCAAGAAATCATCTATGGAAGGAATCTGAACATGCTCTCCTTGATCATCAATCAAAGGAATCTCATACAATCTCAAATTCTCAACATTGGCAACTGCATACATTTGCATATAAGGAGGAAAAACCAAATGGAAGGCATTGTTACCAATCTTTTCAAGAATCTTGAAAGGTCCATATCTAATTGGTTTCAGTTTTTTACCTTCTCCTTTAAGCCTCTCTTTGCTAATGTTTACCAAACATCATCTCCAACTTGGAAACTGTGATCAACACAATGCTTGTCATGTCTTGTCTTGTACTTGGCTTGGCTCTTTTCTAATTGTTCTTGTACAATTTGATGCACTAACTGAATTTGTTCAATGAACTTCTTTGCTTTATCAATGTCATATTGACCATCAATAGAAATATCTTTCCCAAAGATAAAATCTAAGGGAGATTTTGGCAAATAACCAAAACATGCCTCAAATGGAGATGTTTGAGTCGAAGAGTGCTTAGTCCGATTGTAAGCATGTTGAATGTAGTGTAGGTGCTCATCCAAAAGCTTAGGATTCTTGTTGCAATAACCACAAAGAAGATGTACTACTGTTCTATTCACCACTTTTTCTTGACCATCGGTTTGTGGGTGAAAAGTTGTTCTCTTTTTCATCTTGGTGTCCATGAGTTCCCATAAACTTGACCAAAATTTCCCAATAAATCGAGAATCTTGATCAGAAATAATGGGTTTGGGCAACACAAAATGTACCCAAACATGCTAAAAGAACATTTGTGTCATTTGCTCAGTTGTAACCTACTTCTTACAAGGCATCAAAATACACATTTTGTTGAAACGGTCAACCACAACATAAAGATAATCATGATTTTTTTTAGACATAGGTAGACATCCTACAAAGTCCATGGAAATGCTTTCCCAAGGACAAGAAGGAACCGAAAGTGGAGTATACAAAACCAAATTTCTATTGCTAGGCTTACTTGTAGCACATAAAGAACATCCTCTTACATATCTTGAAACACTTTCTTTCATTTTAGGCCAATAGCAATACCTTTGCAAATTAGCCATTGTCTTGCCTACACAAAAGTGGCCAGCAATAAGAGAAGAATGAGCTTCCCTTATGATGTTGACTCTTTCACCCTTTGAAATACATAGCTTTCCAAGAAGATACAAAATCTTATCGTGCACATGGTATTCCAATTCCTCAACTTGGTTAGAATGACACAAAGTTGCATAAACCTCTTTAAAATCAGCATCTAAAGCATATTGTTCAACATAGCTCTCATGCATGGTAGAATTATGATTAAGAATAAATGAAGCACTAAAAATAGGCCTAGAAATCATATCATCAACTTTGTTATAAATGTCTTTCTTATACCTAATAACCAAGTGGAATTGTTGTATAAAACCCATCCATCTGAAGTTCCTTGCTTGTTGTGGTTTTGTTTGTGATTGTAAGTATTGCAATGGTTGATGATCTGTGTGAATGATAGTTTATTTTCCCAACAAATAATGTTTCCATTTTTTCACACTTTGTACCAATGCATACAACTCCTTATCATAAGTAGGATAGTTAATCACAACACCATTAAAAGTTTCAGAATGAAAAAAAAAAAGGGCTTATCATGTTGCAACAAGACTGTTCCCATTGCATAATTGCTTGAATTTGTTTGGATCTCAAATGGTTGTCTCAAATTAGGAAGTGAAAGAACTGGAGTTGAACTAATCTTCTCCTTCAATGCATCAAAATATTTGTGTTTCTTTCCTCCCCATTGGAAAACTTTCTTGATGCTTGTCATTGCATGTAATGGAGCTGCAATTGAAGAGAAGTTAGAAATAAACTTTCTCCAGTATTGGGTTTCTCCCAAAAATCTTCTTACCTATGTCACATTGTTGGGCTTGTGCCAATCCAAAATGAATTTGACCTTGGAAGGATCAATTTTTAGTTCTCCTCCTCCAACAATATGTCCCAAGTAAACAAGTGAGGTCTTTCCAAACTCACATTTAGACATCTTCAAAACCAAATTTTATTTCTATAAGATATCAAAAACTTTCTTTACATGCATAACATGTTCTTCATGAGATTTTCTAAATATAAAAATGTCATCCAAGTATACAATCACATAATCATCAATAAAAGGCCTTAAAACATCATTCATGACTCTCATGAACGTAGCAGGAGCATTACAAATCGCAAATGGAATTACCATCCACTCAAACAAACCTTGCTTTGTTTTGAAAGTTTTCTTCCAAGTGTCTCCTTCAACAATCTTAATCTGATGATATCCACTTCTCAAATCCAACTTAGTAAAATACTTAGAATATTTCAATTGATCAAGCAAATCATCAATTCTAGGAAGAGGATAATGATTCTTTATCGTAATCTTGTTCAAGGCACTGAAATCTACACACATGCACCATGTACCATCTTTCTTTGGCACTAAAACAATTGGCAACCCACATGGCGATGTGCTTGGCATGATGACCCCTTTGTCAAGAAACTCTTGGATTTGCTTTTTAATTTCAACATTCTTCGTGACTGACATTCTGTACATACCAATGTTTGGAAGAGGACAATCTTGCTACAATTGTATCTCATGTTGGATACTCCTTGGATGTAATTCTTTTGGTTCCTGAAACATCTCATCATATTAGTTAACAACCTCATATAAATCAGATTTCAACTTTGCATCACAACCTAGGAAAGCTTCTTTTTCAACATTGTCTTTGGGTTTGATCATCAAGAAGAAAAATTTCTTACTAACATTGACTAATCTCTTCATTTGTCCAACATTTACAAGTGACAAATTTAGCTTCTTTGTATGTGCTCTAACAATGTACTGAACTCCATTTTTAAACAAATGATACTTGTTCTCATGATGATGAAAGATGGCTCTCCTGTCATATAAATATGGGCTTCCCAACACAATACCACAAATATCCAATGGAATAGCATCAAGATCTACCTCATCTATATAAAATTTGCAGTTATGGAAAATCTAAGTTTACACCTTCTTGTCACATGCAATTTGGCATTTTCACATATCCATCCTAGAGGGTATGGTTTAGGATGTGGAGTATTTTCCAAATTTAATTTCTTAACAGTTTCTTCAAATATGACGTTTGCTTGAGATCCAGTATCAAAAAGAGTATCTATCTTGGTATGCTTTGAAATAACCCTTATGTGGAAAATCTCTATTATTTCTTTTTGATGTTGAGTTTCATTCAGGCTACTACTAATTGAATAACTAGTAATTGCAATAGAATCCTTACCTTGAACATTGTTGGTAGCCAATTTGCATTTTTATACTGTCCTTATAAGCTGCCTACACCAATGTTTTGCAACCCTTGATTTTCATCGCAATATTCGCAATAAAACGATACTATTATTTTGTGCATTCGCACACTTACCTTGGTTCTTGTTTTCATGACTGCAAGCGTGAAAACTCTGACTTCGAAGTCATATTAAAAATGTCGTTGGATTGTCACGATCACTCTTGTCTCTATGTTCATTGTGTTTCCAATTTACTTGTCATTATACAATTGGAAAGACTCCAAGGTTCTTTACTCATTTGGCATTTATGTTGTTAGTATGATTTCAATTTTTATGGCGTTGTGATGATTTGTTAAGGGTTGTGATTCATTCATTGATTTATTGATGTTTTGATTTATATGTTCTTTCATCGATTTCTTTTACACATTGGTTTCATGAAAACACTTTGACGATCGTGGTCATACCCTTGGGGTGATCATTTCATACAACACATATTTCATATGATCAAACCCTTGGTGTTGATTTCAAATTATTGCTTTGGTTTTAAAACTATAGTAAAACTATGCCTCGCGCAAGTGTTTGTTCGACTTACCATAGGTTTCATTAATTATTGAATGGCATGGTTTTTAATATATGCATAGTGGTTTGAATAGTTATATGCACCGGTGGTTTTACTATGGGATATGATTGTTTTGCATGGGCCGAAATAGCTCCACCACCTTCGCACGTTCTGTCATAAATGTTTTCCCCCTATCCCGGGTCACCCCTGGTGTTTTCGGGTAAGCCTGTGAGCATTCTGCCCCTGCGTATACTCTGTTCGAACCCTAGCCCCTACACCCTTCTCACCATGTTCTCCTATCTATGGCACCAATGGTCCGCATAGAGCCGAATGGTAGCCAAGTGTTGTTACTATTCGATAATGCCCATAAGGATTTAGAAAACAGTGGTTGGCTGGTGTTTATACAGAGGTTCGAGGGTTTTAACCTTTCGGTTGCCCAACAATTCACCCTCACCTTTGATGGGTGCAGGGCTAAAATCGGTGACATACAGCTCGAGCTGAATGAGAAATTCATAAGCTCTGCTACAGGACTAGCAGCTACAGGTGAAAGGTGGTTTAAAAACTCCAAAGTTGATGAGGTGTCATGGCCTTTTCTATTCGTATCACGCAAGGTTGTGTCCTATGATAAAGGTATGCCTATATCTACCCTCAAACCCAGGTGGCATGACCTTTTGGTAATAGTTAAACAGTTTGTGACCTGCGAAGGTCGGTATGGCTTGGTTTTTTTGTATCACCTCCGGTTGTTGATGAATTTCATGGGTTATCCTTTGAACATGCTGCATTACTTCTTGCGTAGTCTTTACAAGATGTCTAAGAGGTTCAAACATGAGAAGGCTGATAGCAGCTTCTTTCACCATGGATTAATTAAACTCACCGACGTCCACCATTTGAGCCTTCATGGCGATAATTGGCAAGCCTTTCTATCTAGAAATGGCTTTGCTAATCCAGAGTATGCTCAAATTGATAAGGTTGTGATTAGTGAGACTGTGGTCGGGCCACCCGTGCCATTCCATATCCTTTTACCCCCTACCAAACCCTCGGTTTTCCCTGACATCGACCTACCCGACATCATAACAGACAAGACTGAGGCTGTCAAGAAGCCTATGAGTAAGAAAGTCAAGGGTAATCCTACTGTCAACAGCAAGGGTAAGAAAAATGCTCGATTGATATCGAGACTTGCCTGGAATAAACCTAAACAGAACATCGACCAAAAGCCCATAGTGCTGAGCAAAGACTTGGATTCTGATATCAAGCATTTCCTAGCTAAAGAGTACCCCTATTCCCATGACCTATGCTCCAAGCAACCCTATGACTATGTATCTAATTTTCCCCCATGCCTAAAAAACAACCCTAACTACCCAGGAATCAAGTTGCACAATGAAGCCCCTGTTGGCTTAAACAAACCCTCGCCTGTGTTATCAAAGCCCAAGAAACCATCATGTATCCAATGTAATGCTTGGCTAGAGATTTATTACATTGAAGTTCCACTGTTGCAATCAAAGATCAAAGAATTAGAGGAACAGGTGACAGTGCTAGTGAAGGAGAACCATAGGTTACAAGCCAGTGAAAAGAAACAAAAAACCACCGGTTCGATTGTCTTCAGGAATGTCGAAGCGACAACATCTTTCGTCAATTCCAAATTATCATGACCGAGTTGTTTCTGATTGTCCACGTATGAATTTCAATACGAATTTTTCTTTGTAAGTTTGCTTGAATTAATATAAAGGATTCGGTTTTGCTTTCAAGTTAGCTCTGTTCATTTTAATACATTTGAAATGATTATGTTATAGTTTGATTAGCAAAACGGTTGTGTTGTGGATCCTGTACAGTAGATTTGTTTTTCTAAATTCAAATGTAGCTATGATTTGGTCATGTGATTTTGTCGTGCCCAGCTTAGTATAAGCAATTGATTGATTTTTTACTCTGTTTGGTTTGTTTTGAATCAATTATGTTCGTCTAATTTAGGATAGTCGATTCGGTTGATTTCGATTAGTTTCGTTTAACTCAAAAACAACCCTGTTGACCTCGATTTACCGGGAACGACTCTGTTTTATATTGAATCGACATTTTCATTTGAGTTTTGATTGCATTCGATCCGTGCAAAAGATCTATTTACTAAAACCGTGGAGTTGTGTTGATTCATAACAATTGTATCGACCCCAAACTGTTTCGATTCATTCCTGTTTTGATTTGATTTGCAAACGATTGCTACATGTCTTGAGTTAACACGATTGCTTGTATGAGTTGGATTGGTATCGAAAATAGATTTGATGCTGCTCTGTTAGTTGTGATTTTCAAAAAATGATTTTGTCAAGCTCGGATCGACATATTTTGTCTCTATTGAATTCGTATGAAAAACTCGGCTAATAGTTCGTTTTGAAATTGATTCAAGTGACGATTTCTTTGGTTCCCCAACTGTCAATCGATTCTGTCTGTTCCCAATTGGCAATAAAAAATGTTTGACAAATCCCACATATCCTGTTATCAATTGATTAATTCAATTATGATTTCATTTGTTTCAATTTGCATACAAGTTTTGGTTTGATTCACTCTGTTTGGAATTAGTGATTAAAGATTTGGTTGAATAAGTCGAATATAATTATTTAAGATTTGAATTTGTTTTAAAACGATTCTGTGTTCGATTTAGACCAGCTATAGAATCGCAAGATTCTGTAGCTAGTCTTAAAACTAGATTTTTGACAATTTTATCAATAAAATATCCTCTAAACTTGTCTATTTTTGTCTTCTTTCAGGTACATACGAATTCCAATGATCCATTGGGCATGCTGTGACAATTTAGTAGATACTTTAGATATGTTTTTGTTTTAGTTTGTTAGCTTGAGTCGGAAATAGAGATTTGGGATATTATCCCCAGATTTTTGTAAATTGTTTTGATAATTCCCACAGGGATGTTTTACCCTGTGGGAGGTCTTTAAATACTTGTCATTTTTGTAATGTACCCATCAGAATCATTGTTGGGAGAACCAGACTATGGATTTATGATTCATACTGAGATGAAATTTGATGTCTTGTAACATCTTTCACTTTCAATATATCAAACTTTTGTTTCAAGTTTTATTCATATCAGTTTGCAATTAATTACAGACTACTTTAGCTATCATAATTCTTTGCAGGTTGATGTGACTTGGTTTATATGTTATCCATATCTGATCTCTCCTATTTTAAAAAGTACAACAATTACTTTGTTTCAGTTTAATGAATTACATGTTTACCTTTTTCGTTAGATGAATCATTTTGTACAAATCCTTGCACACAGATTTATCTAAATGTGATGATTTGTAAATTATATGATTGCTGTAATTTTTTATGTCTTGTTTGTCCTGTCATTTATATTTGAATAGCACAACAGCTTTCCATTTATGAGAAGTTCGTGGATAATCTGGTGCGGGTTTCCTCCCTCCGAAAATCTAAAACAACTATTGCATACAGGACAAACCTGAAGCACTACTTCAGGTCAGTTTGTTATTTATTATTTGATAGTTAATTTGTAGTATAATATAAGTAGTTTAGATAGATATATGTATAGTTCAGATTTGTAGTTAGAGTTATTATTTTAGTTGCTTAGCTTAGATAGTTTTTATTCTATTTTCGTTTCATAAAATTATAAAAATCAAAAACCAATGGTTTCGCTGTCTTAGGACAGATTACAAATGATTTTTGCAGGTTTTAATTTAAATCTGTAATCTGTAAATATTGTATATCTGTAAATTGAAGTGGATTCTGTTGATAATTAAACATAGAATTATAGTTGTATGATTTAGGTAATAGATTGTATATATGTAGTTTAGATTTGTTTATTAGTTTGTTTTAGTTATTGTTTTTCATTTAGATTAGTTTCTTAGAGTAATTTTCATTTGTTGTTTTTTTAGGACTTAGATCGGCCAACGGAGCCGCTAAACTCGTCAGGGTGGGTTATCCCAAATGGATTGGGTTATTTAGACAACCCTGGACCAGATCCACTCTTCCAGTTGGCGAGCATTCATTTTCGTCCGTCAACAAATGGCGCTAGAAGGAGGGCCTGAAATTAATTAATGGCATGAGGCGGTCGTAAGACTCATCCACCACCTAATCGCTCACCTATAGTGACAAGTATTCATTCGAATGATAACATTCCCCCTCAAACAGAAACCACATCAAACGACGATCCACAGATCATAGTTGAGCCAGTAACCCCAAATCCTACAGGTGGTGACATACAAGAGATTATCTGCCAATCTCTCATAAGAACACATAGTGCCTTAGCCCATTTGAGGCAACCAAATCGACCTTTGGACGAACCTTTAGATTTCTCTGATATCAGAGAGCAACTCGGAGGCACTAATCTCACTGTGAACCCTACAGATCCAATCCCCACTCCTGTTGTAGGAGGATCTGGAATACCTCCCTCACCACCTCTATCATTTCCTTCTTCTGTGGGAGAAGACTCGTCTGATGAAGGAAGTTCCCCTTCTCAGCCTTCCACACCACTTACACTAATGGCCAACCAGAACAACCCTGCCAGACCTTGTCTTGACCAGGACGTAGTAGTTGTACCTGGAGCACAACATCCTTTACCCAAACATCCAGAGAAGTGGCTTCCCAAATTTGACCCTGACTCTAAATAGATCGTTGAATATCACATTAAAAAATTTATGTTAGCCATAAGACTCCACAATATCGAGCATGAAGACGTAGTTTGTAGGTTGTTCCCCCACACTTTCAAGGGAAATGCATCTACATGGTACTTTGCCCAGCAACCCCATACCATCGTGTCCTGGGAAAAGTTCGAGTCATGCTTTTTGGAAAAGTTCAGAGACGGTAAGCCTCCAGAAGTCCTAGTCATGGACCTTTCTAGCTTAAGAATGAACCCGAAAGAGAAAGTTAAAGAATTTAATCAAGGATTCTTAACACTTAAAAATTGAATCCCTACAGATTCCATGCCTACCGAGAATCTCATAATAACATACTATACTAAAGACTTGCATCAAAGTATAGTTATTTGGGTTAAACGATCTAAGAAATCCACATTGTTAGAAGCCTTTGAGAAGGCCAACCAGATTGAAAAAGACATACTTAGTCTTAAAGACTCTACTAGCAACGAAATAGAAACTAGTTCCTCTTCCAAAAAGAAGATCGAAATCCTCCCTAGACCTACTCAAAGTAAAACACAACCTGAAAGTTCTGATTTAGAGAACTTAACTAAAGTCGTTAAAAAACTGTCGAATCAAGTTATAGATTTAAAAAAGATGGCCGAAGAAGCTTCATCGAGCAAAGGACCTTACAAGCCCCCGTTCAGGAAGCCTTTTCCCAGCAACCGACCTAATCCAAATACGGAGGGCCTTAATCTAGAAAGTCTGCAATACGCCCTTCAAACAATTCTAGAATCCCAGGATAACTTGATGCCTCCTGAGATTCCTGAGGAGGTAATTGAACAAGAGACAGTTCAAGAAGAAGAGTCTTCTCCAAAAAAATTTGGACACTTCTCGGATAGCATCTTTCAAGCTAACTTCGAGACAGTACATCCCTATAACACTAGGAGTAAGACAGCAAACAAACCTTCTCCCAAAAACACTACGGCTTCACCTCCAAAACAATCTAAACCAGCTAAGACTAAACAAAGTCATGTGAACCCCAACTTAGATTATGATTTAGTTGAAGATCTTAAAAAGTTAAGGGCTAACATTTATGTTTATGAGTTATTGAAATTACCATTTATGCTACAAAAAATGTTGCAAAACATCGCAGAGAATGGAAAAAATGGTAATTCAAATAGTAGCAAGGTTGTGCAGAACAAAGTTCCTCAGAAGACTTCCACTAAGAATAATCTTGATCCTCATGATAAAGGAAGCCTTCCTGTAAATAATGTAAATAATGTAGATAAAGTAGCTTTAGAAAATGCGAGTAAAAAACCACAAACTACCACTCTTAGTACTCGCAGAAATGTACCTCCATTTTTGTTAACTTTCGAAATCTTTAATAGAAACGTGCACAATTGTATGGTAGACTCAGGAGCGTCATCCAATGTGATGCCATGGTCTGTGTGTCAGAAGATTAACGCTGAAGTTGAACCATCCACTTTAAAAATCATCCAGATTGACCGAACTAATGTTAAGGTCATAGGAAAGTTAAGGAATGTGCTTATAAGATTATCGTCTAACCCCAAAGTTCATCAAGTCATTGATATTATTGTTGTGGATATTCCAGAAGTGTATGGTCTGTTTTTAAGCAGGGACTGGTCGAAGCCGCTACATGGCTATTTCACGACAGATTAGTCTCACCTGTGGCTTCTAGAGAACGGAAAGCCCAACAAGATCAGGATAAATCGTGAACGCTACCTTAAGTTCATGGTCACAGATCTGAATGATCCCAACGAGCCATTTACACCTTCTGTTGATTCAACCGAGATACAAGGGATGGATACCTTTTTCGACAATTTCATCACCGAGGCTTCCGCTATCACCAACCCAGAACAGCAGTCTGAGATTGTAGCATACATGCAACCAGCAGCTTCCACACAACAGCCTCATGCACCCGATAAAAATCAAATTTGGTCTCTTTATTTTGACAGGTCAAAGTCCAAAGAAGGAGCTGGTGCAGGTTGTGTTATTATCGATCCAACAGGTAACAAAGCATTGATTGCATGTAGGCTAGAATTTGAATGTACTAATAACACTACAGAATATGAGGCTTTACTGCAAGGTCTCAAAAAATCTTTAGATATGAACATTCAAAACTTGATTGTCTTTGGCGACTCTGAAATCATGGTTAGACAGGTAAGATATTCTATTCATTGTCTGTATCCGCATCTTAAAAGCTACCAATCCGAGGTATGGAATTTAATGAATAAATTTTCTTCTTTCAATATAAATTCTATTCCTAGATTGAATAATTCTTAAGCTGATCTATTAGCTAACGTAGCTTCTAAACTCTTCCTGCAGAAGGCTTGTCCCCAGATGCATTCTTCGTCGAGCTGTTGTTCAGACCATCAGTTCCCGACAACATCACGAACTGGAGAGTCTTCAACGACGATCAGTAGATTATTAGCTTCCTTCATATGGAAGAAACTTTTCAAGGCGCGGTGATCGACGAATGCACTCATGATGAAAATTTGCGCGATTTCACGGTAGTACCAGATCCGAGAACTCCTGAATCTTCATCGGACATGGTAAATTCGATCCCTAAATCTGTAGTTAGATTAGAGAAATTTTATGATCTTCAAGATAAATTCAAAAAATCGGTCAACTGTAAAACCAATAGTTCCTCGTTATCATATGAAAAAGTAAACTTAGGAACTAATGGCAATCCGCAGTGCATTCATCTAGGGGTAGGATGTTCTGAACAAGAAAAAGTTGCATTTATTAAATTGTTTAAAGAATTTAAAGATGTTTTTGCGTGGACGTATGATGACCTTAAAACTTTCGACCCTAACATCATACAACACGTCATTCCTATGAAACCCCAAACCTCACCCTTTCAACAAAAATTAAGGAAAATGCACCCTAAGCTCGAACCGATCGTCAAAAAAGAATTAAATAAACTCCTGAATGCTAAGACAATTTTTCCTGTTAGGCACACTCAATGGGTTTCTAACCTTGTCCCTATCCGGAAGAAAAGTGGGGAAATCCGACTTTGTGTCGATTTTCAAAACCTTAATAGAGCATCTGATAAAGACAACTACCCTGTCCCACCCATGGAACAGATCCTTTAATAGGTATCTGGTTCTGAGAGGTTGTCCTTATTGGATGGTTTCTCAGGGTACAACCAAGTCCTGATGTCTCCTCCAGACCAACTTAAAACTACCTTCTGCACTCCATGGGGCACCTACGCTTACAGAAAAATACCCTTTGGATTGATTAATGTCGGTGCCACTTTCCAGAGAGCGATGGACATCACTTTCCAAGGCTTAATCAATCAGTTCATTGTAGTTTACTTAGATGACGTTACTGTATTCTCTAAAAACAAATCCAATCATCTAGCTCATTTATGAGTCGTTCTACAACGATGTCATAAATATAGCATTTCCTTGAATCCTAAAAAATCTATCTTTGCAGTAGAACAGGGTAAACTCTTAGGATTTATTGTGTCAAGCAAAGGGATGATTATTGACTTTGAAAGGACTCAAGTCATCTCGAAACTCCCCCCTCCAACATCCAAAAAGTCCATCCAGTCTTTCTTAGGCCAGATAAACTTCGTTAGGAGATTCATCCCCAGTTTCTTCGAAATGGTCAAACCTTTACAGAATCTAATTAAGAAAGATGCCCAATATCGTTGGGGACCCCTAGAAAATCAAGATTTTAATGCAATAAAAAAGGCCATAATAGACGCTCCTTCTCTCATGAGCCCTGACTTTTCTCAAGACTTTACACTCTACACTTTTGCTTCTGACCGTTCTTATGCTGTCGTCCTAACCCAAAAGAACGCTGAAAACAATGAAGTACCCATTGCCTTTATGAGCTCTGCTTTCAAAGGCACGGAACTTAATTACCCAACGGTAGATCAGCAAGCCTACGTTGTTTTCAAAGCAGTCAATCATTTCCGGTCTTATCTGTTAAAATCTAGGACGAATTTTATTGTCCCGTACCCAGCCGTCAGGAACCTGTTAGTGCATAAAGAACTAGGAGAAAAGAGGGCTAACTAGGTCACCTCCTTGTAGGAGTACGATATAGAAATTACCCTAGCACAGATAGTGAGGGGCCAAGGGTTATGCAAGTTAGTTGCTGATTCGGCAGAAGGACAGCAAGAAGAAAGCGATACGTCAAACCTAGGACAGCGCGATCAAAATACAGTCTGTTGCGTACAAAACTTTGTTAGTCCTTGGTATGATGACATAAAATTCTGTCTTGAACACGTGTCGGCCCCCCGTCACCTAGATCCCACTAAAATAAGAGCGTTGATATTAAATTCCACCTCCTTTAATTTGGTTAATGGTATTCTGTTTCGTCAAAATTTTGATGGCGTACTGATGCGCTATCTTGAAAAAGGCGAAGCAGAAAAAGTCTTACTAGAGTTGCATGTAGGAGAAGCTGGTGGTCATTTTGGTGGTGACACCACTACCCATAAGGTTTTAAGAGCCGGTTATTACTGGACCAAGATTTTTATAGATGCCCATGCCTTGTGTCGTAAGTGTACTATTTGTCAAAAAGCATCAGGGCGGTTACAGAAACCAGCCTTTCCCTTGCAGCCCATTTCAGTAGAATCTCCTTTTCAACAGTGGGGCCTGGATATTATAGGTCCAATCAACCCACCATCCTCACAACAGCATAAGTTTATCATAACAGCCACATATTACTTTATCTGGTGGTCTGAAGCTGCCGCATTAAGAACTATCAATACCAGTCAGGTAATTGCCTTTCTAAATTCGAATATTATCACTCGTTTTGGTATACCTGATTGTTTAGTATTCGATAACGCTTCTTATTTTTTGTCTCTTGAGATGAGCGATTTCTCTTTGGAGAAAGAAATTAAATTGAATTATTTCGCTAGCTATTACCCCTAGGGAAATGGATTGGCATAATCAACAAATAAGAACTTGATTAAAATCATCAAGAGAACGGTGGCTGAAAATCACAAAAATTGGCACAATGCACTGTTAAACGCGCTTTGGGCTGATAGGGTAACACCGAAAACTATTGTAGGTAACTCCCCCTTTTTTCTCGTTTATGGCAGAGAAGAAATTCTGCCACCACACATTCTGTCCCCCTTTGGAAAACCGAATTAACGCTTTGATGAAGCTAGAAGAGGTAAGAGCCCAAGCTAAACATAAGTTGGATCAGCATCAACTATTGGTTAAAAGCTGGTTCGATTCTAATTCTGCCTCTGATAGGAATTTCGAAGTAGGCGATCTCATCCTAAAATGGGACAAACCGCATGAGGGAAAGGGAGAACACACCAAATTTCAAAACTTATGGCTTGGACCGTTTTTAGTTGCTGAGAAGTTGGGTCCTAGCTCTTTCCGATTACGGAATCTAGAAGGGCAGCCTGACACCTATCTGATGAATGGCCAAGCCCTGAAAAGATACTTTGCTTGATGACAACCCTTGTATATTATGTACATATTTTTCTTTTGCTTACTTTTTCTTTCCTTTTTTGGTTTTGATTTCTCCTTTGCGCTTATCAGTTTTTTTTTTTGGAAATACACATACCTGTATACTGAGTTGTTCGGACGAAGAAAACAGAAAATTCCTTCACTGAAATGACTGCTGAAAAATTGTATAAACATCAGTTATATACATTTAAAATGTACATCTGTGTTGGAATAAAGTTTGTTGTTTGAAAGAAGTGAACTGATTTCGATCTCTGAGGAAAGCATGTCATGATCATCTATTATCTTTTTACGTTGTCCATTTTCTTTAAGGGAATGACTCAAAAGATGTCTCCCTGCCTTAGAAAGTTGGTTCTATAAATAAACCATCTCCAGATCTTAATAAAGGACAGTTCTAAAAAAAAATATTTTGAGGTCTGTAAAAAAATATGTTAAAATATTATAATTTTCAGCGTCACCCCGCTCAACTATATATCTTTGAAAAACAAAATAAATCATTAAAAGAGCTATGGGAAGTGCTTGTAAACCCGTCGGGATGTTGAACAGGTCTACTGGCAGCGGGTAAATGCATGCATGACGCCAAGACAACTTCGTCGGGGTACTGAACAAGCCTATTGGCAGTGAAGCAATGTCAGGTATATGAAAATTTGCGATTATGAAACCTCTTGACCTTAATATGTCCTTTATTCTGATCTAGAACTTCTTGGCAGGATACGGATATCAGAGTGGGTTAAATGGAAACCTTGTCGAGGCTATGGATGCCTGCTGGCAGCAGTGGCTTTGTCAACAGTATTGGATATTTTATCTTTAATATCGTGGCTCGCTTGTCTTAAGACTGTTATTAGTTTTCATCCTTTAAACACTGCTGGATTATTTGGTTAATGATGATGTTTATATGATTTTCTGGTTGTTGTTTTTGAGTTAGGATTTTTCTCATTATCCTAATCTGAATTTGTTCTTTTGGCAGAGATAACTGCTTCTACCAGTGTGTCGCCATTGTTGGCAGCCAATTTTCATTTTTATACTGTCCTTATAAGCTGCCTACACCAATGTTTTGCAACCCTTGATTTTCATCGCAATATTCGCAATAAAACGATACTATTATTTCGTGCTTTCGCACACTTACCTTGGTTCTCATTTTCACGACTGCAAGCGTGAAAACTCTGACTTCGAAGTCATATTAAAAACGTCATTGGATTGTCACGATCACTCTTGTCTCTATGTTCATTTTGTTTCCAATTTACTTATCGTTATACAATTGGCAAGACTCCAAGGTTCTTTACTCATTTGGCATTTTTGTTGTTAGTATGATTTCCATTTTTATGAGGCTGTGATGATTTGTTAAGGGTTGTGATTCATTCATTGATTTATTGATGTTTTGATTTCTATGTTCTTTCATCAATTTCTTTTACACATTGGTTTCGTGAAAACACTTTGACGATCGTGGTTATACCCTTGGGGTGATCATTTCATACAACACATATTTCATATGATCAAACCCTTGGTGTTGATTTCAAATTATTGCTTTGGTTTTAAAACTATAGTAAAACTATGGCTCGCGCAAGTGTTTGTTCGACTTACCATAGGTTTCATTAATTATTGAATGGCATGGTTTTTAATATATGCATAGTGGGTTGAATAGTTATATGCACCGGCAGTTGTACTATGGGATATGACTATTTTTCATGGGCCAAAATAGCTCCACCACCTTCGCACGTTCTATCATAAATGTTTTCCCCCTATCCTGGGTCACCCCTGGTGTTTTCGAGTAAGCCTGTGAGCATTATGCCCCTACGTATACTCTATTCGAACCCTATCCCCTGCACCCTTCTCACCGTGTGCTCCTGTCTATGGCACCGGTGGTCCGCATAGAGCCGAATGGTAGCCAAGCCTTGTTGCTATTCGATAATTCTTATAAGGATTTAGAAAACAGTGGTTGGCTGGTCTTTATACAGAGGTTCGAGGCTTTTAAACTTTCAGTTGCCCAACAAATCGCCCTCACCTTTGACGGGTGCAGGGCTAAAATCGACGACATACAGCTCGAGCTGAATGAGAAATTCATAAGCTCTGCTACAGGACTAGCAGCTACAGGTGAAAGGTGGTTTAAGAACTCCAAAGTTGATGAGGTGTCATGGCCTTTGCTATTCGTATCATGCAAGGTTGTGTCCTGTGATAAAGTTATGCCTATCTCTACCCTCAAACCCAGGTGGCACGACCTTTTGGTAATAGTTAAACAGTTTGTGACCTGTGAAGGTCGGTATGGCTTGGTTTTTCTGTATCACCTCCGGTTGTTGATGAATTTCATGGGTTGTCCTTTGAACATGTTGCATTACTTCTTGCGTAGTCTTTACAAGATGTCTAAGAGGTTCAAACGCGAGAAGGCTGATAACAGCTTGTTTCACCACAGATTAATTAAACTCACCGTTGTCCACCATTTGAGCCTTCATGGCAATAATTGGCAAGCCTTTCTATCTAGAAATGGCTTTTCTAATCCAGAGTATGCTCAAATCGATAAGGTTGTGATTAGTGAGACTGTGGTCGGGCCACCCATGCCATTCCATATCCTTTTACTCCCTGCCAAACCCTTGGTTTTCCATGACATTGACCTACCCAATATCATAACAGACAAGACTGAGGCTGTCAAGAAGCCTGTGAGTAAGAAATTCAAGGGTAATCCTACTGTCGATAGGAAGGGTAAGAAAAATGCTCGATTGATATTGAGACTTGCCTGAAATAAACCTAAACAGAACATCGACCAAAATCCCATAGTGTTGAGTGAGGACTCAGATTCTGATATCAAGCGTTTCCTAGCTGAAGAGTACCCCTATTCCCATGACCTATGCTCCAAGCAACCCTATGACTATGTATCTAATTTTCCCCCATGCTTAAAAAAAAACCCTAACTACCCAAGAATCAAGTTTCACAATGAAACCCTTGTTGGCTTAAACAAACCCTCGCATGTGTTATCTAAGCCCGCGAAACCATCATGTATCCAATGTAATGCTTGGCTAGAGCGTTATTACATTGATGTTCCCTTGTTGCAATCAAAGATCAAATCATTAGAGGAACAGGTGACAGTGTTGGCGAAGGAGAACCATAGGTTACAAGCCAGTGAAAAGAAACAAAAAACCACCGGTTCGATTGTCTTCAGGAATGTCGAAGAGGCAACAGCTTTCCTCAATTCCAAATTATCATGACCAAGTTGTTTTATGATTGTCCAGGTATGAATTTCAATATGAATTTTTCTTTGTAAGTTTGCTTGAATTAATATAAAGGATTTGGTTTTGCTTTCAAGTTAGCTATGTTTGTTTTAATACATTTGAAATTATTATGTTATAGTTTGATTAGCAAAACGGTTGTGTTGTGGATCCTGTACAGTAGATTCATTTTGCTAAATTAAAATGTAGCTATGATTTGGTCATGCGATTTTGTCGTGCCCAACTTAGTATAAGAAATTGATTGATTTTTTATTATGTTTGGTTTGTTTTGAATCAATTCTATTCGTCTAATTTAGGATAGTCGATTCGGTTGATTTCGATTAGTTTCGTTTAACTCAAAAACAACCCTGTTGACTTCGATTTACCGGAAACGACTCTGTTTTATATTGAATCGACATTTTCGTTTGAGTTTTGATTACATTCGATCCGTGCAAAATATCTATTTACTAAAACCATGGAGCTGTGTTGATTCATAACAATTGTATCGACCCCAAACTGTTTCGATTCGTTCCTGTTTTGATTTGATTTGAAAACAATTGTTGCATGTCTTGAGTTAACACGATTTCTTGTATGATTTGGATTGGTATTAAAAATAGATTTGATGTTGCTCTGTTAGTTGTGATTTTCAAAAAACGATTTTGTCAAGCTCGGAACGACATATTTTGTCTCTATTGAATTCGTATGAAAAACTCAGCTAATAGTTTGTTTTGAAATTGATTCAAGTGATGATTTCGTTGGTTCCCCAACTGTCAATTGATTATGTTTGTTCCCAATTGGCAATAACAAACATTTGACAAATCCCACATATCCTATTATCAATTGATTAATTCAATTACGATTTCATTTGTTTCAATTTGCATACAAGTTTTGGTTTGATTCGCTCTGTTTGGAATTAGTGATTAAAGATTTGATTGAATAACTCGAATATAATTCTTTAAGATTTGAATTGGTTTTAAAATTATTATGTGTTCGATTTAGACCAGCTACAGAATCGCAAGATTCTGTAGCTAGTCTTAAAACTAGATTTTTGACAATTTTATCAATAAAATATCCTCTAAACTTGTCTATTTTTGTCTTCTTTCAGGTACATACGAATTCCAATGATCCACTGGGCATGCTGTGAAATTTTAGGAGATACTTTAGATATGGTTTTGTTTTAGGTTATTAGCTTGAGTCAGAAATAGAGATTTGGGATATTATCCCCAGATTTTTGTAAATTGTTTTGATAATTCCCACAGGGATGTTTTACCCTATGGGAGGTCTTTAAATACCTGTCATTTTTGTAATGTACCCATCAGAATCACTATTGGGAGAACTAGACTATGGATTTATGATTCAGACTGAGATGAAATTTGATGTCTTGTAACAGCTTTCGCTTTCAATATATCAAACTTGTGTTTCAAGTTTTATTCATATCAGTTTGCAATTAATTATAGACTACTTTAGCTATCATAATTCTATGCAGGTTGATGTGACTTGGTTTATATTTTATCCATATCTGATCTCTCCTATTTTAAAATTACAGCAATTACTTTGTTTCATTTTAATGAATTACAGGTTTACCTTTTTCGTTAGATGAATCATTTTGTACAAATCCTTGCACACAGATTTATCTAAATGTGATGATTTGTAAATTATATGATTGTTGTAATTTTTTATGTCTTGTTTGTCCTGTCATTTATATTTGAAGAGCACAATAGCTTTCCGTTTACGAGAAGCTCATGGATAATCCAGTACAGGTTTCCTCCCTCCGAACAGCTAAAACAACTATTGCATACAGGACAAACCTGAAGCGCTACTTCAGGTCAGTTTGTTATTTATTATTTGATAGTTAATTTGTAGTATAATATAAGTAGTTTAGATAGATATATGTATAGTTCAGATTTGTAGTTAGAGTTATTATTTTAGTTTCTTAGCTTAGATAGTTTTTATTGTATTTTCGTTTCATAAAATTATAAAAATCAAAAAACAATGGTTTCGTTGTCTTAGGACAGATTACAAATGATTTTTGCAGGTTTTAATTTAAATCTGTAATTTGTAAATATTGTATATTTGTAAATTAAAGTGGATTCTGTTGATAATTAAACATAGAATTATAGTTGCATGATTTAGGTAATAGATTGTATATATGTAGTTTAGATTTGTTTATTAGTTTGTTTTAGTTATTGTTTTTCATTTAGATTAGTTTCTTAGAGTAGTTTTCATTTGTGTTTTTTTTAGGAATTAGATCGGCCAACGGAGCCGCTAAACCCGTATGGATGGGTTATCCCAAACGACTTGGGTTATTTAGACAACCCCGGACAAGATCCACTCTTCTAGTTGGCGAGCGTTCATTTTCACCCATCAACAAAAACCCATGGCTGTAATCTTTGTTTCATCACCTGAATCATAACCTAAATCATGTTGTGTAGTTGCAGTAGTCTTTGGTTTCTCCTTACGGATGAACTTTTTGTGTTTCATTTTAGGATGAAGTTTACAACAATGGCCTTCATCATGGCCATCTTTTGAACAATGTTTACATGAGAGGTTCTCTCCCTCTTTCTTGACTGAAGAATTATTTCTTCCATTTCCTTTGAGTTTCCTCTTTCCCTTGTCTCCTTTAACAAAAGGCTTCTTGCTTCCCTCTTTCTTCCAAATGCATTTCTTGTACACAAACTTCATCTAGACTTGTAGGGTTAAACATAAGTATTGTGTTCCTCAAGCAACTATGCAATCCTCCAATATATTTGAGTACAGTTTATTGAGAAGATAAATTTATACCCAAAATCAAAGCTCTTCCTCTAAATTCTTGAGTGTAGCTTTGAACACGCTTCCCTTTAGCTTGTATAAATTGTTTCCAATCCATAATATCTTTATGCATGTATGTTAACGGATAAAATTTTCTTTTAAGTGCAACAATAAAGTCATTCCAAGAGGATAAAACTTTACAATGTTTCTTCAAGTCCTCTTGAGTTTTGGCTTCCCACCAAATGAGTGTTGCACTTTCCAATCTTAGAGAAGCAAGTTGAATCTTAGTTTCATCATCTTTGATTCTTTGTATCCTACAATACACTTCAATATGAAGAATTCGTTTATTCAATTTCTCATCATTTACCTCTCCATTTGACATAGGCAATTCAAACTTAATATCAAACTTAAGCAAAGGAGTTTGTAGAGGAATTTTACCATGTTGTTTTGGAGAATTTGGACGTGGTTGTGAAATTGTAGAAGAGGTGGAATATGGAGGTGAAGGAGGTGGAGTATCACCATTCCCTCCATTTCCCTTTGGAGTTTTATCACCACTATCTTCATTACCCTTTGGAGGTTTTTGAGATTTCACCTTGCAATCTTGCATTTCTTTCTTCAAATAAAACTTTCACCATTTATGTCATATCATAGAAAAAAATTCTGAAAGTTTCATCCTTTGAAGTAAGAGTTTCATGACTCTCCTCCTGAGCCATACTTGGTGAATATCTCCTTGAAACTTGAGGTGATTGTGTAGTTCTCTTTCTTGAAAGTTGAGAACTTGGCTCTAAAAGTTGACCTTCTCCTCTTGTGAGCTTCAACCTTGTAAGCATCAGAAAAAAAAACACTTGCAAAAAATCAAACCTTCAAAAACCTATGCTCTGATACCAACTTGATCTAAAAATGAAAAGGATTAAGTCTCTTTAAAATTGCAAGTTAAATTTGTATGTGCTTGGGTAATAGGATCAAGTTACTAGCACATAAAAATTAATGAGTTTTTACTTAATCACGAGCAGCATAAGCAGTCATAAACAACCATCAAAGTAAACACATTAAAACAACAAAATGATAAAGGAGTTCACCCCTCTCTTGGGATACATCTCCCGGTCCAGATTCCAATGGATCATTTTCATTAGTGCTCAAAGTGTCAAAATCAGTGCTTTACAATTCTCATAATGAGAAATAGATGGCTTCAATGGCTCCAGAACATCCAAAAGTCTCTGGCTGGGCTCTTCCTGCACCTGGTTTGGCCAAAAACTGAGTTGGAATCACTCCCTGGAAGTTTCTACCAATTATTTGTTGTCTCTGCTCCTCCAAAACGCACCTATGTGAACTGAACCTAGATTTTGGGAATTTCTCGTGCCTAAACCCATCACAAACATGCATCCTGCAAAAAGTGGAATTATGTTGCACCATTAGAGGCATAAGAACCTAAAAGGGAGGAGGTGTCGATCGCATGGGAGCCATATGGACACATCCCAACGCCAAGTCTAGATCCATTTGAAACCTCTTAGAACACGTTCCCATGAGGACCATTGGATCCCGCAACAAGTGGAAAATTGTTGGTTGTTGTTGAAACCCCATGCGAAAATTATTAATTTAAGGTCATATGTAAAGGAATATGTAACCAAGGGTTAGGGCTAAGACCCGACCCTTTTCTCCACCTAAACACACATTATCACCAACATAAATAATTGTGCGATGGTATAAGGTTAAGAACTTCATGGCAGGTGGGCTGGTAGCTCGGCCTGCGCCAACACATTGCCACTTTCCCGGAGGTCATGGGTTCGACCCACATGGTCTCCAAACTTTTATACTATGGATGGGTAACATGTGGTAGCCCATGAATGGGCCATGTGGCACCATAACATTGGTCCAACACATAGCCACATGTCAAAACCTGACTAGTCCATGTACCATGCCAACTCACCTACCACATCACTAGCACAAACCTGCCATGTCACCAATACGACCCTACCACATTAGCAGTACAACCCTGCCATGTCAGCAGTACATCCCTACCAAGTCATCATTGTACAGACTGTACAATCAACAAGATTATTCATGTTTGGCAAAGTGGACAGAACATGATATCTCTCGCATACGACGTCCATTTGAACTTGTTCAACTTGTGTTGGGATTCTAAGGATGAGGCCTACGTACGAGTCTATTTTGAAGCAATTATGAGAATCTATGTGAACTAAACCTGGCTTCTAGTCATTTCTCGTGCCTAAACCCAGCACACACGTGCATCCTACAAAAAGTGGAATTATGTTGCACAGTTAGAGGCATAAGCACCTAAAAGGGTGAAGGTTTCGATCGCATGGCAACCATATGGATGCGTCCCAACGCCAAGTCTGAATCCATTTGAAACCTCTTGGAACACATTCACGTGGAGACCATTGGATCCCACGACAAGTGGAAAACCGTTGGCTATTGTTGAAACCCCATGCAAAAATTATTAAGGTAAGGTCATATGTAAAGGAATATGTAACCGAGGGTTGGGGCTAAGCCCCAACCCTTTTCTCCATCCAAACATACATTAGAACCAACTTAAATAATTGTGCAATGGTATAAGGTTAAGAACTTCATGGTAGGAGGGTTGGTATCATGGCCTATACCATCACGTTGCCACTTTCCCAGAGGTCATGGGTTCAACCCCCACGGGCTCCAAACTTTTATACTATTGTTGGTAGAGGGGCATACCCAGGGTTCAACTCCAAGAGCACACCAACAAGCCCTAACTACTAGCCCTTTCGACAACACCTGTGAGGTAGATGCAGTCTCACCCAAAGTAGCTATGGGGGGGTTGCAGGACAGAGATGTCTACAACCAAAGGGAATACCAAGTGGTTCCAATACAAGAATAATACATCATTTATATATCACTTACTAGCTTAGATCTACTCCCCACAACTATCTATCAGATCTAACACAATAATGCAATAGAAGCATATCAAATGATAGAGAACACAACATCAATCGCACACAACACAAGATATATGTGGTTCACCCTCTCCTTAGGGATACGTCCACATAACGGTGCTTTATAATATATTAAGATGAATCATATAGTTCTTGTCTATGCTCTTAGCTAGCAGATATTCTTTCTTCTTCTCCCTATCTCTCACCTCCCTGCACACCCAGCTGCAGTGTTGATCTTTGCACCCAGTTGAATATCTTACAATACCAGAAGGCTCTACACTGAGCACTTCTCTCTCACACAACAATAAGCACTCATGCCAACAAAAAAACTATAACTCACAATACCAACAACCCATCCCAGGTCCTTTAGACCTATATTTATACATTACAATAGCTCACCGATAGCCTTAGGACGAGACCTAAGTGTCAAAACCCTAGATACCAAAACCCTAGGTGTCTAAAATCCTAGGTAAACTTGACCCATATTTTTAGGGCTTCACTAGCCTGTCTTTCCTTCCTTCTCACGAAGTGCTCCAAAGCATCCAATGGTATCTTTTTCTGCTTGTTGAGTTGTCCACAATCTATCTTCCTTTTAGATCTGTCATCCTCGATCTTCTTGTCCGACAACCTGCTTTCTCTTACTTCGCACTGTATTTTCTTCTCTTCTACTCACTTCGACCCAGTATCAGTCACTGTGTCTTCCATTCAATTCGCATTTCACCTTTTCTTCCTTCATCTTTTCTTTCTTCCATAACCAAGGTCCAACAAGCCCTCAACACTCACCTATGACTCGTCTTGAGGCACTTTAGATCTGATCCTTCTATTTTACTACGACTTCAGACTGCGCAAGGTAGTCTATGCTTCAATCTCTATTCCTCCCTTCCTTCCTTGTGCATACTGTATTTTCTGTGTCTGGTACCCAGTTTCAACTACACTTGGTACCTAGACCCTTTTCCTTTTCCTTTTACTGAGAGTTGCGAGGCAGCTAGTTGTCACAATACAATTTCAACCAGCTCCCATTCACTAATCCCTCCTTCCATTATCCATTCAAAGTCTTCAATTGCATAGCTCCTCCTTCTGTAACATAGGCAACCTCATATGTCCCGAGCCAATGCGTTCTGAACTTTTTTGGATGCTTCATGAACTTGTTTTCATATGCCAATACCAAATCACCTTGCTTAAATTCCTTCTTTTTGATGTGTCTATCATGGTAGGCCTTCTCTATTTCTTTCTAAACCTGCTGGTGAAATCCTGCAATAAATATGTCTTCTTCCAGTTTGACCAACTGCATAATACTCTCTTTCACAGCACCAGTGTCATCCATATCTGTAAAGGCTACAATTCTCAGACTAGGAACTAAATATTTCATGGGTACAACTGCTTCTAGGCCATAGACCAATTTGAAGGGGGTCTACATGGTCAGTTTCTTGCAAGTGGTTCTGTAGGACCATAATATTGTTGGTACTCTCAAATCTCATTCATCCATGTTCACACTGCATATCTTTGTCAGCATTGTCTCCAATATTTTATTAAATGCTTCGAACTGTCCCATTTGCTTGTGGATGATAGGGTGTGCTCTTCTGATGGTGAACTTCAAATTCCTGAGTTAAGGCTTCAACGGTCTTATTGATGAAATGTGTGCCTTTATCACTCATAATGGTCTTCGGGCATCCAAACGTAGTTATGATGTCATCAAATATGAAGCATTCAACTGTATTTGCACTACAGTCCTTAACATCTCTTGCTTTTTCCCATCTGGTCAAAGACTCGGTTGCAATGATTATGTATCTAGCTCCTGTGCGCTTCCCTGGTGGGTTTATAGATACTACGAAGTCAATGGACCATTTATCGAATGCTTGTAGGGTCAGTTGTGGTGATAAATGCATTTCATCTCTTCTGGATTGTTTCCCAACTCTTTGGCATGCATTGCAAGCTCTGTAATAATCCTTAGCATCTTTGTGTAGAGTAGGCCACTAAAGGCCAACCCTAATAATCTTTTGCATTGTTTCTTTCCCTACGTAGTGTCCTCCTGTGATGCATTCATGTTCTTCTGCGAGGATCAATGGTCTCTCTTCTTCCATAACACACCTTTTCAGTATCTCACCAGGTCCCATGTTGTATAGTTGTCTAGCTATAAGTGAAAAGTCTGCAACACGCACTATTAGTTGTTTCTTCTGGGTGATTGTATATTCACTAGGTGCCATTCCTATTGACAGGAACTGGACTATCTCTGCAAAGTGATCATTGATTTTTCTAATGGCCAATAACTGTGAATCCGACAGTGTATCCTCCAAGATAGTAGGCTCTTCTCCATGTTCCAACCTCGACAAGTGGTCAGGGCCTTTGTTCATTCGTCCTGGCTTAACCATGATCTCAAAATCATATTCCTGAAATAGAAGAAGCCATCTGCATGTTCTTCCCCCAAAAACTAGCTTTTTGACTAATTATTTCAACGTGGAGTGATCAATAAACATTTTAAATTTTCCTCCCAACAAGTAGTGGCGAAACTTATGCAGTGCATGCACCATAGCTAACCCTTCTCTCTCAATGGTGGTGTAATTAATCTCAGTTGTTGATAGATTTCTGCTAGCAAAGGATAACAGGTGGTCGATGTCTCCCATTCCCAGTTGTGCTAAGACAAATTCTAATGCAATGGAAGATGCATCGACATGCACATGAAACTCCTTAATCCAATCCAGGAAAACCAGAATAGGCACAGTAACCATTTTTTGTTTCAGTGTGTCGAAACTCTGCTAGCATTCTTATGTCCAATGAAACTGACAGTGTTTCTTCAAAATCTTCTCCATGGTTGTAGTAATCTCTTCATAGCCTTTAATGAACTTCCTATAGTATCAAGTATGTCCCAGCACAGTGTGCAACCATTTGACTAAAGTAGGAGGGCGCAGATCAACTATAATGGCAGTTTCAGATGGGTCTACCAGCAATCCCTGCTTACACACAATATGACCTAACAACACTCCAAATGGTGAAAAGAAGATGCATTTATTCAGGTTTAAGGAAATCTGACTCTACCTGCACTTATCCAAAATCAGTCTTAAACATTCAATATGATTCTGCAAAATGCTAAAAACAGTCCGATCATCAAAATATGCTTCTAGGAATTTATGTAAAAACTCCTTAAACGCTTTGACCACCACCCTAGAAAAGATGGTTGGTGCATTCTTCAAGCCAAATGGCATCACTGTATACTGGAAGGATTCTCATTCTGTTTCAAATGTGGTCTTATGGTGATCATCCTTGGCAATCTGGATCTGATGGTATCTTGAAAATCCATCTGTAAAAGAATATACCTCATGTCCTCCTACATTGTCTAACACTTCGTCAGTAAATTGTGTAGGGAATGGGTCATGAAAACAGGCATCATTCAACTTCCTGATATCTACGTAGATCCTGATATCTCTTGTTTTTTTGTCTTGTACCACCATAGGGCTAATCCATTCAGACTCTTCAACAAGTTCTATGATCCCTGCTTCTAGCATTTTGTCGATCTCAATCTTTACTTTCTCCTTATATTTAGGGTTCAATCTGTATGGTCTCTGTTTGACTGGTCTAGCATCTGGTGTCAAAGGGATCCTCATATCTCCCATAGGCCCTTTAATTCCCTTCATATCAGTGAACTTGGTTATGAAAAAATCCTGATATTCATGCAGAAACTTGTAATCTTGTCAATAGTGGCAACATCCCAATAGACTCCAACATTGGAAGGCTTCAATGTTTGCTCTATTCCAATATGGACTTTCTTGATCTTGATCGACCTTCCAATGAAAGGTAGCTCAACTCCTAGTCCTTCTATGTCTCTTTGGCCTTCTGTTTCGACGATGTTCACCTTCCTAGGATCATTGTCTTCATCATCATTGATGTTGTAACAACCTTGCAGTTTCTAAAGAGGCACAGTCCATTCATCCTCTTCTTCCTCCAAAGGGAAGCTAGGTGCCTCCTCGAACACTTTTTGTCTTACAATATGTAATACTTGATCCACTGTAGGATATTTGCTTTCAAATAAGAAGGTATTTACAAAGTTCTAGGTCATACCTTCCTAATCTGCAGTGATGAGGCACATTTCTACTTGTAGGTACTAGTTAATAGTGGTTGTGTCCAGCGTGTTTATGAATTTGTGCACCCATTGTTCTTGAGGTATGCTTCTCTAGGTTTCTTTGCAACTTCGCACATGGTCCTTTGGACAACTTCGACCTATGAATATAACTTTGCATCTTTCTACTTGCTCTGAAAATTACGCTGTCATCAAAGTGCGACATTGTACCCAATCTGTAATATTGTTTTTGTGTGTCCCCCACCATCTCGTTGGAGATTATTTCAGGGTCTCATCCATTTCCAAAAATATTTGTTGTGTTGGTACAATTTCTTCAAAGTTCACCAAGAATGCTTCTAAATGATTCAAACCGTCAAAGGTGGGCAAGTTACTTACTGTTGTGCTGATCCAGCGAACTTCTCGGGTTAATCGAGCACATCTCCTTGTATATACTTCGTAGATTTTGTTCTGCTAGTTCTCAAGTGCTTCTTCTAAATCCGATGAACATGCGTTGTCACTTCACCATCTCAAATTCCCATCCGCCATAGGATTAACGTAGTCATGTTATCTATCTTTTAATGTGTATATGTTTTCTAGTTCATATGTGTGGTCTTCTTCTCTGATGGGTTATGTGTATCTCTAACCTTCATTGGGATATAAAGGTGCAATGACCCTAAGGCCATCTCCTTCAAACATCATTTTTCTTTTCTTTAAATCAACCACAGTGGAATTATTGAAATCCCAATCAATTCCTAACAGCGCAGGGTAAGCACAGTTATCATCAACTATCTCAATCACCTCAAAATCTGCAAACGTCCTTACTCAGTCGATGTCCACATGCACATGTTCCAATATTCCAAAGGGGCTTATAGCTTGTTGATTGGCCATCCTAAGCCTGATAGGGGAATAGATCAACTTTGTTTTTCCCATTAGTGCCCAGGTATGCTTTGTCGTGACATTGACTTCCGATCCTAAGTTGAGGACTACATAATCTATATCATACTCTCCAATTTGAGCATTCAAGTGTAGTTCCTTATTTTTCCTTCTCCTTTTTGAGACTTGGTGTACTTCTATATTCAGTAAAGGATCTACCCTTCCTATCTCATATTGTCTGACCAAATTTTGTAGTTCTTGTATGGCTTTCTCATCTTTAATCAGCTCCATAAATGTATATAAGAAACTGGCAAGTTTACTCACCTCTTTCCATCTCCAGGCGAAGCAGACTGATCAAATTCCATAGGCATTCCAAATTATCTTACTTATGGTCATGTCTTCGATGAAGAACCTTGATCTCCCCTCAATTATTTTCTTACCTCATCAAATATTTGTTTTTCTTTCTTTGCATCAAAACTTTGTGTCTTCTCAGTAGCTTTCCTAACTCCTGATTCTTCTATAGTATTTCCTTGGGTCATTTTGTCTTCTCCTGTAAAAATGCCTCCTCTAGTGATAATAGTGACTCTGGGATCTGCTTTGATTAGTTGTATTGGCAGGTTCTATCGAGGTCCCCGTCTCTACTGAAGTTTAGCCAACAATGCTGGACATTCCTCGATAACATGCTCGAAGGAGTTGGAATAGTTGCAAGTGGTGCAAGGGTTATGACAGTCCCTTTCCAAGTGTCCTACATGTGCACAGTTATAATAGATTATCTATCCTTGACCTCGACCCATACCTCCTCCTCTTCGTCTTCCTCAAAATCCACCATGACGGTTGAAGTTTCCTCTCCCATGGGAGTTATTTTGCGCAGTTCTTCCTTATTGTTGTACTACGCCTTGAATTTTGTATATATCCCTTGACCTTTTTTTCATGAGGTCATAAGCCCTACAATCCCTATCATCATGTCCTACCAAATTACAGAATGCACAACATAGATTTGTGGGTGTCTGGACATATTTTTGCAAATAGTAACATTCACCAGGGCGATGTTGATTTCTACATACCTCGCACCAGGGTACGGTAACCTGCTTCAAGTGGCTCAGAGCTCTATATGCCAAGTATTCATGGAATAAGGGACAATGCTCCTTGTCATGGCCTTCTGATTTTCACCTGATACACCAGATGTCTTCTCTTTTATCTTTTCCCTTGTCTTTCTTCATATCTTCGACCTGCAGTGATAGGCTAGTTAGCTGACTCAAGATTTGACTCATACCTGAGATGGATTCTCCCATTGAGGATAGTTCTAATTTCATGGTGATTTCCAGTGCCTCGGCCTATGAAGTAATATTTTTTTGCATAAGAGGAACTCTTATGTGTGGCAAGAGGGAAGCAATGAACCGTTCCTTGTTTTTCTCATCTGGGATCTAGAAACTCAAGTGGCTCGTAAATATTTTAAACCTCTGATTGAACTCCCATACGAGTTATTCTCTGCTTGATTTCTTTCAGTTCTATAATTCACTGTGACTCTGACTTGGGTTTCTTGAATTTGGCAATCAACGCGTTCTTGATCTCATTCAGTGGTTTAGGATGGGCAATTCCCTTAACAAACTTCATGTACTATCTCAGTGCACAGTATCTTAGGGTAGTACTAAACTGATCTCATTTGGTAGCTTCATTGATGATGTTCCTAATACTCCATACGGCTTTGCATAGAAACTAGTGTTGATCAAGCTCTTAAGATCCATCTCCTATGAAGGTGGGTAACCTCATCTCATCTACCATAGATCTTTCTAGGTTTCATGACTGAGTATGTGGCGAAGTACTAGTAACAATGCTCTAAGCGCTCCGGTGACTCTGATCTAATCTCAAATTGGGTATCTGCTAACCTAGCTAGCCACTCATACAACTCCCTATGGATTCCTCAGAAGAAAATCTTGTGTATATCAGTAAATATATATCTTTCCAGCCAATCCTCTATACTAAGATTAGGGTTCTTGTTCTGGGCTTCAATGAAGTCCTTTTATTGATCCTCTATCCACTTATGAATCTCTTTCTTTGATGGAAACCACCTTGACATTCCCTCAAGAAGATTCTTGTCTCGACAACGGAACCATTTGTTGGCACAGGGGCAGACTCAGGGTTCAACTGCAAGAGCACACCAACAATCCCTAATTGTTGGCCCTTTCGAAAACACCTGTGAGGCAGATGCAGTCTCACCCGAAGTAGCTATGGGGGGGTTGCAGGACAGATATGTCTACAACCAAAGGGAATACCAAGTGGTTCCAATAAAAGAATAATACAACATTTATATATCACTTACCAACTCAAATTTACTCCACACAACTATATATCAGATCTAACACATTAATGCAATAGAAACATATCAAATGATAGAGAACACAGCATTAATCACACACAACACAAGATATACGTGTTTCACCCTCTCCCTAGGGATATGTCCACAGAACTGTGATTTATAAGATATTAAGATGAAGCATACAGTTCTTGTCTACGCTCTTAGCTAGAAGATCTTCTTTCTTCTCCTCCCTATCTCTCCCCTCCCTGCGCACCCAGCTGCAGGGTTGATCTTCACACCCAGTTGAATATATTATAATACCAGAAGGCTCTACACTTAACACTTCTCTCTCACACAACAATAATCATTCATGCCAACAACAAAACTAGAACTCGCAATACCAACAACCCATCCCAGGTCCTTTAGACCTCTATTTATACATTACAATATCTCACCGACAACCTTAGGCCGAGACCTAAGTGTCAAAACCATAGATACCAAAACCCTAGGTGTCTAAAACCCTAGGTCAACTTGACCCGCATTTTTAGGGCTTCGCCAGCCTGTATTTATTTTCTTCTCGTGTGGTTCTCCAAAGCATCCAACGATATCTTTTTCCACTTGCTGAGTTGTACACAATCTGTCTTCCTTTCATATCTGTCATCCACGATCTTCTCGTCCGACAACCTATTTTCTCTTACTTCGCACCGTCTTTTATGCTCTTCTGCTAGCTTCGACCCAGTATCAGTCACTGTTTCTTCCACGCAGTTCACATTTCTCCTTTTATTCCTTTATATTTTCTTGATTCCATAACCAAGGGCCAACAACTATGGAGGGGTGCCACGTGGCACCATAACATTGGTCCAACACATCACCATGTGTCAAAGCTTGACTAGTCCATGCACCATGCCAACTCACCTGCCACATCACCAGTACGACCCTATGACATCCTGAGAGATCTATAGCAGAAAATGAAGCTTCAATGGCATCCAAGAATCATGCAATTCTTTATCACTCCGCAGCATATCAAACCAATTTGAACTTTCGCAGCAAACAGGGAGTTTCGCAGCAACTTGAAATTTCACAGCAAATTACAATTTCACAATGAACGAGTTCTTTGATAATTTTAAGGAGGAAATAACAAATGGCCATAAAAACATGATTGGAAAGGACAAAATTGACTCCCATGACTTTACTCCCATGATTTCCTGACCATTATGGAGATAGGGTATTTCTTTAAGTGATTTGACATTGATAGTTAGTTGTTGTGAAAATCTAGTAGGTTTCACAACAAAATTTGAACTAATTGGTTGCAAGTCTTTAAAAGGTACAATTTGGATTGGAAAGTGTAATTAACCTATAGTACATGTGATATCATGTTCCCATGAACCTTTGAAGACATAATTCAACAACTTAAGACTCGCCCTTTTCAAATGATGACAAATATTGTGGAATAACCATGTGACACAACTAACTTGACCTCGAACAAGACTAACCACTTCACCTATGACTTGAGATAATGATTCCCTTAGACATGAATCAATCAAAACCCCAAAATTGACTCATAAATGAATAAACCCAAGAAAATATGTCATGGAAAACTAACCCTAGGACCTTGACGCGTGATCTTTAAGAGACCAGGACATGACTACGAGACTCAACAACAACAAAACAAGGAGTTTTGACTTTGTAAATTTATGCTTACTAACACTTTCGAAGAATGGTGGGGACCTACACAAAACTGACCCATGTTTCCTCACTACTCCCCAAGTATCATAAAACATTTTGAAACTCACTCGTCTCCCTAACATTCTGAATCCCCCTCACACCATGCACAGAAGGAAAACAACAGGGAAGGGTTTCAACCACTCTTCAGTCGAGTCAAAGAATCAACGTGGAGGGTGCAAGAAACCTATGCAGTGCCACTTGTTGAAATACTTTCACTATAGTATGGGAGGTTCTAATCATGTACTGGGCCCCATCATCCTGGTCCCTTAATAGATCAAGATGGTGATGTTCCCATGGATAGTCTCATCAATAACTATGATGACCTTCCCCATACCTGAGATCCGATGGTGGTTAACCAACTATTCAATATAACTTAATCCCTCCATACTTCCATGGCATATGACCTCGCAACTCACGACTATGACAGTTCACACAACCACCAACTGACCATGCAACTTGCAGTCGTAATACAATACACTCACACATTCCAGAATGAGCTCACATTCAAAGCGTGTATAGCATTCATTTGTCCCACAATACCCCATGGGAAACTTGGTTCCTTTCTCATTATCGTTTCCTTCATTCGTCTCCACCTTCTTCCTGGTATAAGACACATGCTAAACTCACTTTCATCTACCCAATTAACCAAACCGCAATACAGACTCAACCACCTCTCCCATTTGTAAGAATTTTGTTCTATGCCCAACTCAAACTTTCCATGGCCTCCTCAAGAATACCTCAGGGCTGGAGTAGAACTCGGAGTACCACCAATCACCAACCGAAATACCATGCCTTACTTTTCTATGTCACCCTCACAGGGTCCCAAACAAGACGGGTATAGGATGTCTGGTTCATCGATTATGATGTCTTCAACTCTAAGTAGTTCCTTGATCTAGTATTTTCTCACTATGCTTGCAATGTTCGCAGTGCAGATGATAGATCATTTACACTCATCCAGGAATGGGCCCAACCTCTTCGTCGGGTTGGAATCCTCTCCCTATTGGACTATCCTCACTTTGGACACTGCTGACTGGTTACTCTATGTACCCTCCTATTACTCACCTAAGTGCATGGAAGCTACCTATGGCTAGGAGGGAAATATCTCATCAATGAATCTACAATATGTCACGTGACATGCCTACCTATTTAGGGAGAAGAGCCAGAGAAGGCCCTGACTACTAAGGATGATTCCCAACATAATATATGGCACCTATTCTACCCTCTGAGGGAGGTAGGTAATTATTATCTTACAAGTCAACAATAGACCACTTCAGTTTTCTACCTAGCTGTTAGCATAAAAAAATGTACACAATTGTACCACATATGAATGCCCATATGGGATCATCATAGCAGCTAAGAAATGTGTCGCTAGAATTCAGATGGCCTGGGCCCAATATGTAATGAGAGAATTCATCAATGATTATTTGGATGCCTAGAATGAAAGAAAATAATTTCATTACAGTTGGATTCTCTTATTATTAGCAATGGTACTCCAAAGACCCCCTCGCGGGTTTGAATGACCCACTGGTATCCAACACGTATTTGAAGGTCATTGTTTCTTGAAAATACATGAAAGAAAGGAACCTCACATCCAAAAATCTATCGACGATCTATTTGAGGACTAGTATCACCAAATTATGCAGAGTATTACAACTCAGGAATGCATCGCGCACACCCTTATCGATAGGTATGAGGGTTATCTTATTTTTTGATGCACATCACATAACATCTATATTTATCCTAGTGATGACTAGGGACATGCCTTAGTTCTCCTTCCTTTATATGTTGTTGAGGATGGAATTCAACAAGGAGTGATCGAGTGGCATGCCCATCTTCAACTAGTCCCAGCCGAAGATGCCATGATCCTCGAGACATGCATGAAACATAACCAAGATCTCAAAAAGGCCGAAGCAGCCCGAATTCAATCTCAAAATCCACCCTCACCCGACAGGGGTACTCCTACTAAATTATTAAATAAGAGGGGTCATGATCCCTCATATGCACCTCTTCTTCAACCAACACCACTGGTCCTCAAGAGACATAGAACTAGCTCCTTCGTCGGCCCTTCCGATCTTTCCACTTCGGCGGGCATTGCTCAAATGAAGTCAGAATTAGCTTCTCTCATAAACACATTACACCACTAGTTTTTGCTACAAAAAAAACCGCATTCCAAGGCGTTATGCAACGTTAACCACCTTGGGTGACAATTAGGTGGTATGGCGCAAATTCCATTCCACACCTCACACCCATTATCTCTTATCTCTATTGTCAGTCTTCCCACTCATATTCTTCACAAGGCCCCCCTTCATTACTTACCCTCGATGCGCAGCATTGTGGGATTCCCTCAAAACCTCTTCATACACCTATACTCCATGAATATACTGACACTCTACTCTTTGAAATAAGAGATCACAATGAACAACTTGGGCAATCCCATGCCTAGTTACAGTTACAACACCAAGTGGAGATTGCAACGCACAACCAAACATGTGAGAAATATAAAAAATAAAAGCATGCCCATGAAACCTTACAAACTCAATATGACATCGAAAAAGTAGTACATATAACTAATCAAGCTTAGTATGCTGAGATCTGTTCATCCTTCAACAACTTGCTTAAGGAGGTGGATGGATTATATGCTAGACTTCCCATCGCTTCTACTTCAGGCGGTGACCCCCCTTCAAGCCTTAAGCTCTTTGTTGTAATGGATCGATTGCAACAACTCGAAGTAAATATTGTTGGTAAGGATTCACCAGTGCCCCACTCCAACTTTTTCACTTCATCTCATCTCATGCCAGTTCAAACGGCTCAAGACACTCTCCACCATGAACAACGGTGGGTGCAAACCTTCTCCAAGTTGGTGGACTCTGGCTCCGCTCTATGGACTCACCTCTTAGCCCCACCATAAGTATCTACCATTGTTGAATCCATTCATGAGGCCGACGGGGAGGAAGCGTAAAAAAATAAAGGTCTCACTTCCCTATCACCTTGCAAATGATTCATTGTGATGTAGTCCATAGCCACAAGAACCAAACAAATTACTACAGCAAGGGAAGAACACCAAAATACCTCAGATACGATTTTCGTTGCAGTTGATACGACTTGAACTATGTTCACCCAACTATCAGATGCATTGGCCATTGTCATCCCTTTGATTGAGCAACTTGGTACAATGAACCTCACATTGTCGATGAAAACAACTGAGATCACAAAATTGACCATCCAGATCACCCAATCCCTTTAAGAACGCTTTTCTGAGCTCGAGCGTCAGTTCCTAGAATTTGTGCAGAACCTTAAGGGAATGGTGTCTTCCATTTTTGAAATCATTCCATACAGTAGTTGGCTCGAGGAAAAGCCAGGTAATAGTGGTGGGGGCCTATTGGCACCCAATGTTTTTGGTCCATTTTTGCACGTGTGCACAAACAAACGTTGTGCACACTCATCCAGAAGTTTTGCAACCACTTAAGGAAATGTGTGAAAGAATGTCATAATGCATGCATGGGACCAGGTTTTTTTAAGAAGTGTGTCAAGTCTAAGGGTGATCAAGGGTGCTCCAATCATAGTTTTATACGTTGAGTGCACTAGTTCAATTTTTTTTAGTTGCAACAAAAACCAAGAATATGCTCGTCGAAAGAAAGAAAGGTATCTTCGGGATATCTCTCAGAATGATTGTTGACAGCAACAAATGAAGATGTGGGGCAACCGAAGATGAGTTGGGTAGGAAATTAGGATTTCCCTTGATGAAAAGAACCTATGTGGAGCCCTGGAAGGTACCAAAAGTGTGCAAGGTCGTTAGATCAGACAAGTGAGTGGAGCAGAACAGTGAAGGAAAACGCTCCCTAATAGAAAATAATATAAAAGAGAGCTCTTATCTCAGAATAGAGGCTGACTAATTTATGAATGCATAGTAGTCCCAGAGCTCTAAGTTAGTTTATTGTAATCTTGTGTTATATGGAAAATTCTCCTATGTCTTTGATTTTTCTGAATATTAAAGCTCAGTACAAGGTGAAAATTGTTGTATTCCCACTGTTTATTCATCACAATGTATATCTATAATATGATGGAATATGTCCAGTAATAAAGATATGGTAGTTTGTTTCTATCATGTATTCGTTATGAATGAGTAGCACCTATGCGTGTATAGTTTTAATTCTTAGTCCTTATTATAATATCAGACATGAGTTACATGGATTCCATTTACAGTATTGTTCGGTATGTTTGATTCTCCATTCCCGACACAAGACCTTATGGTCTTTGTGATTCTCTCTGCATCTTGGGTGAGACCTTCCTTGGCTATGGCTGAGGATAGATATGTCAGTGCTTAGGGAATTTTGTTGGACATGTTATGGATGAACCATGGGTCTCAAACCCCCAAGTGTTATGAAGGTCAATGCACGCAAAAGCATGTACTGAAACAATGACATTTCACAGGGCCAAAAAAAATTCCCAAGGTTATAGTTCTTGAAGCCAAATTTTCGGTTCGCACCCAAAATTTTTGGATAAATATCATTCACACGCACAAACATAGTTGTCCATGCACTATAGTTTTGTGTGCACAATAGCAGCTGCATAGTGGATGACATGAGTCACTCACGCCAGTTCGATTTTTCTTATGCATGCCAGTCTAATTTTTTCTATGCACAACAATCTGATTTTTGTTATGCGTGTCAATCCGAATTCTACTATGTGCACTAGAAATAAAGAAGATACTACATGCACGTTGGAATAAAAAAATAATATTTGGGAAATATTATCAAATGATTACTTCATGAAGCATGAGAGATTGTGGAGAAATAAGGGGATGAGCTGGTAAGATAGTTAATACTACCATGACTCCAAAGAGGCTACATGGACTTCACACAGGTGACAAAAGCGTGTGGGACCGGAAGTCAATAGACCGAGTAGAGAAGAAATGAAAGTGACAGAGCACCATAGTAGAGGGGGAAACAAAAGGGAGCAACGATGACAAAGAAGGAGTTAGTCAATTAGTTAGTTGGCTAGTTGACTAGTCAGTCATTGATTGTTGTTGTTAGGATTGCTGCTACGATGGTTGAAGTCTTTGAATTCACCACGGGCTCATGTTTTGTATTGCATATGATTGTGAATATGGTTTTGTAATACCTATAGAGTCTAGGAAAAAGTGCATGGAGCTATTTAATGAAATAATGAGAGAATGTATGAAAGAATAGGGAATTGTTTCTGATAATTGATGAGTCTCTTGGTATATGTATGTGACTGGTTGAATGAATATAATAAAATATATAATTATTCATGTCCTCTAATGTGTTGATTATGTTTCTAATGAATGTATGTGTTAATGGTATACGATGTTAATCTTTAAGATTAGTGAAATGAAATGCATGAATGCCAACCTGAATGGATTTATGTGTAATTGACCATTGATCACCGACATAAGACTAGATGGTCTGTAATACCCCGGTTTTGATTCCCCCTATTAAAGAATGTATTTTGTTAATTGATGAAAGGTCAAAGTGCCCAAAAAATTAAAAGAGGCTAGTGTGCCTAGGAAATGTAATGTTTTGATCATTATTAATAATAAAATACATTGTTTGCTTCTATACTAATAAGGACAAGAGTTATAGGGGGCTATGATTCCACAAGAGAGGGGGATTGAGGGGCTAAGTATTTATTTTATATTTTTTTTACACATTTTTTTTTAATGGAGAATATCAGTTACATGAGCTTCTTGGGGGAAGTCCATGTGGTTCTTTAATTCCAAGAAATATATATAAACCCATGTTTGGGTTGTTTGAGGGTTATCACCTTTCATTATGTTCTCTCTCTCCATTCACTCTTTCACACACTCCTCATTCCCCATTCATTATGATCTTGTCTTGGGAAAGAAAAACAATTTTTGGAGAGGAGACATTGTTTTGTTGGTTGTAATGATTGTTGGTGTATTTCGGCCATGAATTAATGCATGCATGACTGAGATGCATTGTCATATGTTAATTTTTTCTCACAACTATGAAGCCTAAGAGTCCCAACTTGGAGATTCTTAACTAGATGAATTGGAGCCTTGGAAGGAGGTGGACAACCTGAGGGACTGCGTGGCAAAGAAGGGGGTCCATCCTCTTGGTTTGTGTAGGCTAGATGGAAGAGAGTTGGTATACTTTGGATTGATGTGTGTGTTGAGAAGCATGTGAGAGCTTGAATGTTCACTAGTTTCGGAAGTTGAGTGACACCCTGGAACCGTCCTTGTGGATTCATAGCCCTATCTTGGGGGTGTCATTTATATTGATAATTGGAACAAAAATGTCTATGGTTGGGTGGAACATCCTTGGTCTGCAGTTGGTTGGTGATTCGTTTCATTAAATATGAGTGCTCTCTATCACAGTTTTATTTACATGTATAGTTGTGTATTAATTATAATCTCTAAGATTCATGTTTATAATGTGCATGCTTGCGTGTTATTGTTGTTTATGTAATTATATTCATTTATTTTATGTTGTAGCATGAATCTTTATCTCTGCATGTGAATATTTCATGCCTCTTTGTTAATTAAAAAATTATCAGAATTCAAAATCAATTCAAAAGCGATTTTTGAAGTAGCGTGGTCATCCTGTGGGTGGTTGGGTATGTTACAGATTGGTATCAAAGCTTTTGGTTCAACACCAGACTGGTATGGGCCAGAACTAGTGTGAATTTGAAAAAAACTGTTGTTGCAGATATGTTTGTGACAAATTTGGGGGGGAACGGAGAAGAACAAAAGTGAAATCCTCAATTTCTGAGAAGATTTCAGTGCTTTAGTGTAGTTAAAGAAGTGATTTATGGTGTTGATATGTAGTTGCAAAGTTGAATTTAGTTTTGGAAGTTGAATTCCTGTAAGTTTCATGATGAATCTATAGTTTTTTGGATCGCTAGCCTAAATTAATTCGACCTGGAAAATCAACGGTCAAGATTCAATCATAGAGGTCCAACAAAGGCATTCCTAATAGGCCTTCGAGAATCTGGTTTCAGAAATACCTTGGAGTTGGAATTCTGAAGAAGAGAAGCATGATGGTAGAATCCCGAAAGAATGAGAATCGTTAGATAATTTGAGATTATTCTCAGCCGTTAGATCTCGCAGAGATGTTCTTTCTGAAAAGTTTTTTCGAAAGATTCTATTCAGAAGAGTTTCGACGATATCGAAAGGAAATATTCTTCAATACCCTCCTTTTTGGAGCAGTGAAACTTCACCAATATTCTTTGCTCCGAATGAAAAGTTCTGATGGTATCAAAAGACAATATTCTTCGATACCCTCCTTTTCGGAGCACCGAAACTTCACCAATATTCTGCACTCTGAATGAAAAGTTTTGATGATATCAAAATGGAATATTCTTTGATACCCTCCTTTTAGGAGCAGTGAAACTTCACCAATGTTCTTCACTCCGAATGAAAAGTTTTGACAGTATCAAAATGGATTATTCTTTGATACCCTCCTTTTCAGAGCAGTGAAACTTCGCCAATCTTATGAACTCCAAATGAAACATTCTCACAATATTGAAAAGGTATATTCTTCGATACCCTCTTTTCAGAGAACCATTTGAGCCTGATTCTTCATCACTCTGAATGGGCACCTCCGACGAATGGTCCAGATCTATTATGATTTTAAGATCAATGGTGAAAATTGCCCCATAGGAAAAATTGCTCCACAGTGTAAAGAAAAAAAACCGTCAAGCCATTTTCTTATTTAGGTCATAACTGGAGCATATTAAGTCATATTTGAATCAAATGTATGGGTTTTTTCCATAGAGATGATATCTACAAAAGTGACAGAGACGGACATTGTCTATTTCTGCTTGGATTTGTTAAAAAATGGAGAAATAGTGGTTTTTAAAGCTTTGGGTCCATATCATTACCAAAGGTCCAGATTAAGTTGAAATTCATTGAGAGTGTCCAAAAAATAGACACATAAATAACCCACAATCTAATTGAATAAATCTTAAGGGGATTGGAATGGGGATGCTGAAATAAGCCAAAATCCACTATTTCAAGCCACTTTTTTTAGATTTTTGAGATTTTCGGAGGAAAAGTGACCCCATATCACAAAACTGAAAATTTTTATTTACTTGACATTTTATACACTCATCAAGAAAAATAACTTTGGTTTAGTGAAAATTTTCTAGAACTGCACATTGAGAGAACCAATTTTGCCAAATATTAGAAGTCTTAAAAAAGAGGTGAGAAAGGGGAAAATGGTCATTTCCAGGTTGTTGTATTTTTTGAGTGGAGAATCAGATTGAAAATATGAAAGTTTCTATGAATTCCTTGTTATTATTTTTATCTACGACTTACATAAAATTTTCTCTAGTTCCTGACATATTTTCTTCTGCAGTTGACGAAAGTCAGCATTTCAATAAAATTTCAACTGTGGAGAAAATGCACAAATGGGGTGAAAGTGGATTTTTCAGGAAGCCATAACTTTCAGCGCATAAATACGATTGGAGAAATATTACAGTCATTGGAAATATGATTCAAAGGAGAATAACATGAAATGTTAGAATTTGGAAAATTGTGATATAAATATTTATAAATTGAGCAGAAAAAGGGACCTATAGCACTAGTTGACAAACTTTTATGATATGCATATTTCTAACAAAAATGGTTGCTTGCACATTTTTCACAATTAGGGGGTATAAACACATCAACTCGGTATAAGAATGCATATTCAAGAAATGGAAGAAGGAGAAGGATCATTCAGTCATGATAAAGAGGCCAAAGGAAAAAATATTAGTGTTGGTAATGTAGAGACATAATCAAATGGACACAAGGGAAGAGGGAAACAAGATTCATCGATATAGATTGTGAGAAGCCTAAGAATAGAAGTACATAGCTACAAAGAATACAATTAAAGGTTGATAAGAGAACAAAATCAGGTAATATTCAAGTGATGCAAAGCTTAAATCAGTTGTAGAGGCAAACAAAGAATGGATCAAACTCAAGATGGGAGGAAGAGGGAAAATATCATGAAAGAAGAGATAACTACATAAGAGCTAGTTATTCAATAAGTGTTAGAAGAACTCATAGAAATCAGTCACCTCACTCATCAAGGAAATTTTATGTTAGTTGTGGAGCTTGATTATCTTCCTGATTCAGAGGTTTGTTTCATCCGTGCTTGGACCCCATTCCCTAACGTAGACATGTGGGGGGCTTTCCCAACCCCCCCTGGTGAGGGATTTGGGGGTAGCACCCCTGAAGCGAAATATTGGGAAAAATACCTTGTAAAATATTGTAATTTTGTAGTTAATATAGACCATTTATTATAAGGTCCCAGATCTGACGGTAGAAGTTATGTTAGGGTTTTTTTCCCTAGAAGGAAACTCTCTTTTATGAGGGAATTATATTGCAGCTATGTATGATTGTGATTATTGTATTATGAGAGAGTGGACTATGAGAGAAAGAAGAGGAAGTTATAGTGGTTGTGGTGTAGGTTGTATCCCTTCATTTTGTTGGATAATCAAAGGGAATGACCTGACAATTTCTCTAGTGTACATAGCCCACACTGAGTAAACCATGTATATCTGTGTGTCTATTGTATTGTGTATATTTTGTGTTTTATTTTCGCATTTGTTTTATTTTATTGCTTCGCGATCCTATTTTTATAACAACTAGTATCAAAGTAAAAGGTAACTCACACGAAAAGAAGGTTCCTGGTTCGAGTGGGAGCAATGGCGGAAGATGGAAATTTTAGGGTCGATAAATTTAACGACCAAAACTACCAGTTATGGAAGATTATTTATATCAAAAGGATCTATTCCTGCCATTGGGAGGAATAGCAAAGAAGGCGATGATCATGAAGAATGAAGAATGGGAGGTTCTTGATAGAAAGGCACTAGGAATGATACGGTTGAGCCTGACAACGTCGATGGCTTTCAATATTTCAAAAGAAAAGACAACGAATGATTTGATGGATGCATTGGCTAAATTGTATGAAAAACCTTTGGCATCAAAGAAGGTATTTATAATGAAGCGATTATTTAATATGAAGATGTCAGAAGGTGGGTATGTTGCAGATCATTTAAATGAATTTAATACAGTTACTAATCAGCTAATTTCTATAAAAGTGGACTTTCATGATGAGGTCGGGGATCTTCTAATATTGTGCTCATTGCTAGAAAGATGGAACGGCTTGGCCATGGTTGTAAATAACTCTTTCTCTGGTTCAAACACTCTAAAATTTGATGATGTTTTTGGTGTTATCCTTAGCGAGGAAATGCGACGGAAAATAACAAGTGAGACATCAGGTAATGCATTAAACATGGAGAATAGGGGAAGAGAAAAGGATAGAGGAAAGGGGTTAGGAAACCAAGGGAATTCTAGGAAGGGAAGATCCAAATCCATACTAGGAAAGATAGAGTGTTGGAATTGTTGGATTACTGAGAGGGGGGGTGAATCATTAATAGAAAAATTTAATCCTTTTTAACCATATAATCCAAGTGTTATATCAATGAAGCATTATCATCCAATAACTGCAAGGTAAAAAAACAATGAAAAAATGAAAAAACATAGACATACACAGTACACCAGTGTTTTACGTGGAAACCCAAATCGGGAGAAAACCACAGAATGTTTTTTCTTATATGTCTTGAAGAATTACATTCATTGGAAGCACCAACTTCCTTTGTTTTCCAGCTGCAACTGGAAAGAGGCTCCAACCCCCTAGTTTCTCAGGCTACAACCCAAGGGAAGATCCAACTCCCCAATTCTCTAGCTACAACCAGAAGGAGGCTACAACCCCCTATGTTCTCCGGATACAACCGGAAGGTGGCTACAACCACCTATCCTTGCCTCGTCCTGCCACCCTGAAGTAGAAGTAGAATGATGGAACCACTGTCAACCTGTCACTGTGAGATATACCACTTCAAAACTATACCAATAATTCTGAACCATGCATCAACCTATACCTCAACCTGTAATCAACCTGTACCATAAACAAGTGCATCAACCATGCACCAACCTGTACCAAATAACCTATAATCAACCTGTACCATAAACAAGTGCATCCAACCATGTACCAAGTATGTACCAATCATGTGTCAACTACTCGTTAACTATGACTCATCAATATGTACTAACATCATAAACTATACACCTCATGTATGTGCCAACTCATCAACTACTTGTCTCAACCATGTACTCAACATGTACCTCAACCAAAAGCCCTCATCAATTTCATCATCCAAATCTGATTTGTAGCTCTGTAATACACCTGGTGCATATGATCACATTCCTGCAAACCTTCCTTAAATTCAACAACAAGAGACTAGCATTTTCATCAAACTTTTCTTTAGTATCACATGCCTAGTTTTGGATTAGTCAACAACCCTAACTTGAAGTAATCACAACTTCATACCTGTAATGTATAAAGATTTGAAACTGATACACAATTTTATTCAATGTTTTTTATGCAATTCCTCTAGGTGTCACTACTTGGAACCTCTCATAAAAGGAGTTATAGCAAAAATAGCATACCTTGTTGAATTCTGGCTTATTCTAGAGAGTGACCTTGTAGAGCGTGCCCCGCACGTAATATTTGTTGAATTGATATGAAATTGTTATACAGCATACTAAATACTGTACCCTAACCAAAAAATTTGGTTCACTGAATTTGGATTTGTTCTGAAGAATTTATGACATTTTTTCACGAAACACCTGTTTTTTAAATGTTTCGGGACTAGCCACAAACCCTATTTTCCACGGAGTGTAAATCCAAAAATACAATGACCCACAAGCTGAATTTTTACCACGGATACTTGGATATGTTTTCTCAATGGAATAGAAATTTTACGGTCTGAATCATTATAGAAAAAAAGTTAGAGAGAAAATGGTGAGATGACATGTAAATAACATACCTTAGAAAGCACCATCAAAAGAATTTATCCTTCCTTGTATTTTGACCTTCTATTCTTCACCTTCCCTCAGAATTCCAGCTTAGATATCCTTGGTTACCTCAAAAACCTATAGATATTCAATATTCTCAAGTGTGATTAAAATGAGAGAGCCTTGCCTCTTATTTATACTCTCCAAGTAACTTCCTTAAAAACATCTTCTAGGTCACTTGGCCCCACTTTCCTTATTTTAGGGTTAACCCACTTCTAA
>ML794171.1:127404-158098 GCA_009831015.1 Picea engelmannii
TCCTTTTCTGAACCCTGCCTGCTGCAGATACTTATCCAGTCTGGAGTACCATGCTCTAGGAGCCTGTTTTAGACCATACAAGGCCTTCTTTAATTTACATACATAGTCTGTGTTCTCTGACAACTGAAATCCTTCTGGTTGTTTAATGTAGACTTCTCTTCAAAGTTGATTCCTTCAATCTGTGCATATCATTTACATACCAATCTAGCTTTGTTCCTTGTAACCTGTCCATCTTCCTTCAATTTATTCCTGAAAACACATTTTGTGTCGATCACATTCTTATTCTTTGGTCTTGGAACCAATTCCCAAGTGTCATTTTTCTTTATTTGATCCAATTCTTCATCCATGGCCTTATTCCAAAATTCATCCTTTCTGGATTTATCAAAATAGTTTGGTTCAACTGTAGATTAGAGTGCTAGGTGTGTTTGTTCTGGTGAATGGATTTTTCTTCTAGTCTCAACTCCTACATCTTTGTTTACAATAATCTGATCTGAAGGATGATTCTTCTGTACTCGTTTGCTAGGTGTCTTTGGAGATACTTTCTGAACTTGATCTTCTTCTTCTGTCGGATTCTCTTCATCTTCATCTTCCTCTTCTACTTAGTTTTCATCTTCTTCTTTGAAAATTTGTTCCATTGATTTGTTTTCTTCTTCCTTTGATTCTGGTATGTATGTTTCATCAATTGTTATGTTGATGCTTTCCACAACTTTGTTCAATCTTAGATTGTAACACTTTTATGCTTTCCTTGTACTTGAGTAACCAACAAGTATTCCTTTGCCCACACGAGATTCAAACTTTCCCATTCTGCCATCTTCTCTTTTGAAGTAGCATTTGCTTCCAAAAACTCTGAAGTGCTTCACATTTGCTAGTCTTCCTTTCCATAGCTTGTAGGGAGTTTTATCAGTGTTGTTTCTGAGTATTACTCTGTTTTGAATGTGAACTGATGTATACACTACCTGTGTCCAAAATATATCTGTCAATTTGGAATCCATTAGCATTGTTCGAGCCATTTCTTGTATTGTCCTGTTCTTTCTTTCAACAACTCCATTATGTTGAGGTGTCCTAGCAACGAAGAATTGCCTTCTTATTCCATGACTACTACAGTAATCCATAAATTCCTTTGAAGTGAATTCTCCTCCATTATCAGATCTCAAACATTTGATTCTTAAATCCATCTCATTTTCAACCATTTCCTTGTAGATCTTGAAGTTTTCAAAAGCTTCTGACTTGTTCTTGAGAAAGCTAACTGCATTCATTCTTGTATAATCATCAATTAATAACATAAAGTATTTTTCACCTTTTAATCCCTTTGTTGTAGTTGTTCCAACTAGATCAGTGTGCACAATTTCCAGTGGTCTTGTTGTTTAATATTCCTTTGATTTGAACCTGGTCTTTGTTTTCTTTCCTTGTTGACAATGCTTGCATAAAGTGTTGGTTGGTTTCGTTATCTAGGGAATTTCTCTGACTGCTTCTCTTTTGCTTACTTTGACAAGGTTATCAAAATGCATGTGACCCATTATTCTATGCCATAGCCAAATTTCATCTTCATTTCCTAGACAACACTTTTCATTTCCAATTTCACTTAACACATATATGTTGTTTGAAGTTCGTGCAGCTGTACCGACCAATTTCCCTGAACCTTCTTTTCTTATCTCACACTTTTATGAATCAAAAGTAAGTTTATGACCTTGGTCACACATTCGACTCACACTTAGAAGATTATGTTTTGTATCTTCTACCAGTAGAACATTTTGTGCCTTTTCATTCTTGTTCCCAATTCAAACTATGCCTTCTTCAATGATTTTGAAAGAATTATCATTTCTGAAGGAGACTGATCCATTTTTTTCTTTTCGTAATGTAAGAAATTTGTCTTTATCACTTGTCATGTGTTTTGAACATCCATTGTCAACATACCAACCGTGTATCTTCTGCTTAGCTTGTAGAGCGACTGTGCATTCTTCATTGTTATATTGATCTTGCTTTCTTACCCATGTCATTTTTTGAGGTTCTTGTCTGTGACCGTTGTTATTATGTTGAGGTTCTTTAGGAGGGACTGTCATTCTGCAATCCTTGGCCATGTGTCCAAAATTGTTACATTTGTAACATTCGACTTCAGTTCTCAAAGATTCAAACCTGTTGTAACTTCTTCTTTGTTTTTCACTAGGTCTCCTTGAATAATCCCTTTGTGTATAACTCTCAAAGTTTCCTCTTGTTAGCTCGGCAATTCACAACTTTATGTCCAAAATTATTACATGCATAACATAAACCAAAAAATATAGTTTGATACCTGGGATTTGAAGATATTCTGAAAGGAGATGCTCTTATGACTCCTTCTTCTTGAGGCCTATATGTCTATTTCTTATTCTGAAATCTGAATCTTCTTGGTGGAGGAGTCTCCTTGTAATCTTCCTTGTATATCTTCCTATCCTCTTTGATTGTTTCTGCATATCTCTTTGGATTTGTTTCTTGCTCTGTTTTTTTGGAGCTTGATCCCTTTTCTATCTGATTGTATCCAAGTTTGGACTTGTCAAAATGAGATTTTTTACTGTTGATAATGTCATCCATAAATTTTGAGCTATTCTGCATATTTTTCTTTTGAATATCCTTTCTTAGTGTGACAACCTCTGCTTTCAAGTTTCCAATGATCTTGTCCTTTTCTTCTAGTTTTTTTTTAGTGCTTCTTCAATTCTTTTATCTTCTTCTATTTGAACCTTCAATTTTGTGATCATTTGTTCTAGTTCTCGAGTGTCCTTTTTCTTGTCTAGTTCTGCTTGTAGTTTCTTGTTTTTCTTCTTTTCTCTTGTGAGAACTTCTATGGCACACATTAATTCTTCTCGATAGTCAACTTCTGCCTCTTCAATTTCTTCTTCAACTTCTTCACATTCTTCTTCAGCTTCTTCATATTCTTCTTCAGAGTCTTCTTTGTCAGAGTCTTTTACTACCATGAATAGAACTCTTCCTGTTTCATTGTCACTGACTTCATCTTCATCTGATGATGAGATGTCTTCTTTGGTGTATAAGCTTTTCTTAAAAAAATTCTTTGTAATTCTTTTTCCTTTATATGTGTGTTTTACTTTTGAGTAACCTTCATCATTTCTTTTTTTCTTATGAGGACATTTGTTAGCAAAATGACCAATACCATCAATTAAAACAAATTAAAGGGAGATTACCTCTATACCTACCATTGGTTCCCTTGTTCAGTCTTTTGACGGAGTTGGCCACTTCTTCATCATCTTCCGAGGCGTCACTGTTGCTGCTATATTCTTCTTGTTCATTTTTGTTTTGCTTTGATCTTTTGGATGCCTTGAAGGCTACTTCTTTTACATCTGGATTTTCCTACTCAGTTCGCATTTCATATGCTGTGAATATTCCATGCAGTTTGTCCATGCTTATTGAGTCCAGATCTGATCTTTCTTCTAGTGATGATATCTTAGGGTTGAATCTCATAAGAAGAGATCTTAGTATCTTTTGACCAATTACAGATTCTTCAATTTCTTCTCCCAATCCTATGATTGCATTCACTATTTCATTGACTCGTAATAAGTAGGTTGTGATATCTTCATCTTCCTTCATTTTCAGTTGTTCGAACTGACCTCTGTAAGTCTGAATCTTTGCTTCTTTGACTTTCGTATCTCCTTCATAAATATTTTGAAGCTTGTCCCAAACCTCTTTAGCGGATTTACAGTGTGCAAATTTGGTGAATACCATATTGCTGAGACCATTCAAAAGTGAATTTGTGGCTTTGGAATTATTCTCACTGAGTTTTACTTCTTTGTCATTTGTTGGTGGAACTATTGGTGCTATGTATCCATCCACAATTGATTGTCAAACTTGAAATCCCTGTGCCTGTATATATGTCCTCATCCTTATGCTCCAAAAAGAATACTTATGTCCATCAAACTGTGGTATTCCATTTTTATATGAATTGGTACTCTCCATGATCTACCTTTCAGTGGTTAAACTGATTTCTGAAGGAACCCTCTCTGATACTAATTGTTGGATTACTGACAGGGGGGGTGAATCAGTAATAGAAAAATATAATCATTTTTAATCATATAATCCAAGTGTTATATCAATGAAGCATTATCATCCAATAACTGCAGAGTAAATAAGCAATGAACAAATGAGCAAACATACACATACACAGTACACCAGTGTTTTATGTGGAAACCCAAATCGAGAGAAAACCACAGAATTCTTTTTCTTATATGTCTTGAAGAATTACATTCATTGGAAGCACCAACTTCCTTTGTTTTCCAGCTGCAACTGGAAGGAGGCTCCAACCCCCTAGTTTCTCAGGCTACAACCTGAGGGAAGCTCCAACCCCCCAATTCTCTGGCTACAACCAGAAGGAGGCTACAACCCCCTATGTTCTCTGGATACAACTAGAAGGTGGCTACAACCAAAAGGTGGCTACAACCGGAAGGTGGATACAACCACCTGTCCTTGCCCCGTCCTACCACCCTGAAGTAGAAGTAGAATGATGGAACCACTGTCAACCTATCAATGTGAGATATACCACTATAAACCTGTACAAATAAATTCAAACCATGCATCAAACTATACCTCAACCTGTAATCAATGTGTACCATAAACAAGTGCATCAACCATGCACCAACCTGTACCAAATAACCTGTAATTAACCTATACCATAAACAAGTGCATCCAACTATGTACCAAGTATGTACCAATCATGTGTCAACTACTCAACAACTATAGCTCATCAATATGTACCAACATCATCAACTATACACCTCATGTATGTGCAAACTCATCAACTACTTGTCTCAACCATGTACTCAACATGTACCTCAACCAAAATCCCTCATCAATTTCATCATCCAAATCTAACTTGTAGCTTTGTAACAGACCTAGTGTATATGATCACATTCCTGCAAACCTTCCTTGACTTCAACAACAAGAGACTAGCATTTTCATCAAACTTTTCTTTAGTCTCACATGCCTTGTTTTGGATTAGTCAACAACCCTAACTTGAAGTAATCATAAATTTGTACCTGTAATGTATAAAGATATGAAACTGATACACAATGTTCTTCAGTGTGTTTTATGCAATTCCTCCAGGTTTCACTACTTGGAACCTCTCAGAAAAGGAGTTATAGCAAAAATGGCATACCTTGTTGAATTTTGTCTTATTCTAGAGAGCGAACTTGTAGAGTGTGACCTGCATGGAATATTTGTTGAATTAATCTGAAACTGTTACAAAAAATACTACAGATTGTAACCTAACCAAAAAATTTGATTTCACTGAATTTTGATCTGTTATGAAGAAGTTATGACGTTTTTACCTGAAACACTTGTTTTTTACTAGTTTCAGGACTAGCCACAAACCCTATTTTCCATGGAGTGTAACTCCAAAAATAAAATGACCCACAAGATGAATATTTTACCACAAATATTTGGATATGTTTTCTCAATGGAATAGAAATTTCATGGTCTGAATCATTACAGAAAAAAAGCTATAGAGAAAATGGTGAGATGACTTGTAAATAACATACCTTAGAAAGCACCATCAAAAGAATTTATCTTCCTTGCATTTCGACCTTCTCTTCTTCACCTTCCCTCAGAATTTCAGCTTAGGTATCCTTGGTTACCTAAGACACCTATAGATATTCAATATGCTCAAGTGTTATTAAAATGAGAGAGCCTTGCCTCTTATTTATACTCTCCAAGTAGCTTCCTTGAAAACATTTTCTAGGTCACTTGGCCCAACTTCCTTATTTTAGGGTTAACCCACTTCTAATTTCTCCATTAAATTTATTATTGAAATAATTTATTTTGTATTCAATTTGAATTATAATACACTCATTACTTCACTTTATTATTTACCTTGTAAAATCTCTTAAACCACTTTGACTGCTTTGACCTTTTGGGGCTTCTAGATGACATATGAGGGTCCTCCAACTTCGTAAGGCCATAACTCTCAAATCGTGAGGAGTTATGTGACATTCCACATACCACCAAAAATGGAATGACATGTACTATCCATATAGAATAGTATTATCTAAAAATATATTATAACTCATACTGTTATCCATCAGAAAAACTTGGGTCCATTACCCAAACCTGGGGTCTCCAACTTCTCATGGCCATAACTCTCTAACCATGAGGAGTTATGTGGCGTTCCACATACCACCAGAAATGGAATGACAAGCACTATCCATCTAGGATAGTTTACCTAACAAATTCATTTTACTTCATATCATTATTCCACAATTAAGCATGGGTTCTCTTACTCCTTAAAGTGTCTTCCTGTGAGGGCTTTCACCATAAGGGGACCACTTTCGAGTTCATCCATATTTACCTCTTATCAACCATGACAAGACAATAATGAGTCATATTTACATCAAACAATCTTGGGTCCATTACCCAAACCTTTGTGTTGTGAGGCTTTATTCAAGGGTTGACATCAATGACAGCTAACCTTAATCAACAAGAAGGTGGGTATGTTGTAGATCATTTAAATGAATTTAATACGGTTACTAATAAGCTAATTTCTGTAAAAGTGGACTTTGATGATGAGGTCGGGAATCTTATAATATTGTGCTCATTTCCATAAAGATGGAACGGATTGGCCATGGATGTAAGTAACTCTCTCTCTAGTTCAAACACTCTAAAATTTGATGATGTTTTTGGTGTTATCCTTAGCGAGGAAATGTGACGGAAAATAACAAGTGAGACATCAGGTAATGAATTAAACATGGAGAACATGGGAAGACAAAAGGATAGAGGAAAGGGATTAGGGAACCAAGGGAATTCTAGGAAGGGAAGATCCAAATCCATACTGGGAAAGATAGAGTGATGGAACTGTGGGAAGAAAGGACATTTGAAGAAAGACTGCAGAGCTCCAAAGAAACAAAGAGATGGACAACATGAGAAAAATCAGGAAGCAAATGTAACACGTGATGTGTTACAAGATGCTTTGATTCTTTCTGTAGACAATATTTTTTAGTCTTGGGTAGTATATTCAGGGGCTTCATTTCATTCCACAACAATAGGAAACATTTTATAGATTATGTTCAAGTTGATTTTGGATAGGTTCAATTGGGTGATGATGCACCATGCAAAATTGTTGGAATGGGTAAGGTACAAATAAAGAAAAAGAATGGAAACCAATGGTTGTTGAAAGAGGTAAGACATGTTCCATATCTGAGGAAAAATATAATTTCAACAAGGCAGTTGGCAAGTGAAGGTTGTATATATGTATTTACAGATAAGGCGTGGAAGCTCACCAAAGAGTCATTGGTGAAAGAAAAAAGAGAGAAGGTAGGTACATTGTATTTATGTACTGGTAATATTGATTCTTCTATATATTTATCTTCTACAGGAGTGGATACAACACTTTGGCATCATAGGAATGGAAACATGATTGAGAAGGGGATGAAAATACTTCACAAAAGGAATTTGTTTCCAGATCTTAAAAAAATTGATTTGGATTTATGTGAGCATTGTGTTTATGGAAAACAAAAGAGAGTTAGATTTCTCAGAGTCGGAAAAGAAAAGAAGAGTGAAGAGTGAAAGGTCAGATCTTGTGCATACAGATGTATGTGTACCATATCATGTATCATCTCTTGGTGGCTCTCATTATTATGTTACTTTTATTGATGATGTAACTAGAAAAACTTGGGTTTATTGCATTAGAAAGAAATGTGATGTTTTTGATACTTTTAAGAAATGGAAAGATTTGGTTGAGAATGAGACAAGAAAAAGGTTGAAGTGTCTCAGATCAGACAATGGAGGTGAATATTTCAACAAGGAGTTTTATGATTAATATTCATACCATGGTATTCGTACAGAGAAAACAGTTCTAGGAACACCACAAGAAAATGGTGTGTTAGAAATGATGAATAGGAAAATCATGGAGCGTGAAAGGAGTATGAGATTGCATGTTGGGTTTCCCTTATAGTTCTGGGAAAATATTGTAGATAATGTTGTTTACTTTATAAACAGAGGACCTTCAATCTCTTTGGATGGTAGAATTCCAGAGGAGGCATGGACAGGTAAAAAGATAAACTATTCTTTTTTGAAAACTTTCGGTTTTGAAGCATTTATCCATATTGATAAAGAAAATAGAACAAAGCTTGAGGAAAAATCCAAGTGTACCTTTATTGGATACGCTTTTAATGATTTTTATTATCTCTTATGGGATTATGAAAATCACAAAATCCTTAGTAGTAGAGATTTCATATTCAATGAGAAGTTTGTGTACACAGATCAGTTGCAAGGAAAGAAACAAGAAAAAGAAAAACCAGAATACACAATGCTTGATGAGATCACTGAAAAAGAAATTCCAAAGCTCCCAAAAAATCAAAATGTACAACAAAAGGAGAAACAAGTACCTAAAACTCATACAAGTGTTGTTAGGAGATCTACCAGTTTAAGTAGACCCCCTGAACGATACTATCCTTCATTGTATTATTTATTGTTCATTGATTCTTGTGAACAGGAATGTTATGAAGAGGCAATGCAGGTAGAAAATAAAAGGAAGTCGGATCAAGGCATAAAAGAGGAAATGAATTCCTTGGTAAATAACCAGACTTGAGACTTGGTTCAGTTTCCTATAGGAAAAAAAACATTGAAAAATAAATGGGTTTACAAGTTGAAGGAAGAAGATGAAGGAAAAAAGAGGCACAAGGATAGACTTGTTGTAAAGGGGTTTGCACAAAAGAAATGTATAGATTTTGGTGAAATATTTTCTCTTGTTGTTAAGATGAATTCAATTAGGAATATTTTAAGTCTTGTGGCAGTAGAAGATTTACATCTTGAACAATTAGATGTAAAAACAATTTTTCTCCATGGGGATTTTGAGGAAGATATTTATATGCAGCAACCAAAGGGGTATGAGGTCAAAGTAAAGGAGAATTTGGTATGCAGGTTGAAGAAGAGAATGTATGGCCTAAAGAAAGCTCCAATGGAGTGGTATTTGAAGTTTGACAAGTTTATGACAGAACAAGGTTATAGTATATGTCATTATGATAATTGTGTTTATTTTAAAAGGCTAGAAAATGGAAGCTATATTATCTTACTATTGTATGTAGATGACATTCTTATTGCAGGATCTAATATGCAGGATATAAATGTGCTCAAGAAGAAATTATATAATTCATTTGCGGTGAAGGATTTGGGTGTTGCAAATAAAATACTTGGTATGAGAATAACAAGATATAGAAAAAATCACAAATTGACATTGTCTCAGGGTGAATACATAGAGAAGGTGTTGGAGAGGTTTAGAATGCGGAATGCAAAACCAGTTAGTATGCCTTTGGCCAGCCATTTCAAAATAACTAAGGAAATGTGTCCCAAAACACAAGAGGATATAGAATACATGTCCAAGGTCCCTTATTCATCAATAGTTGGAAGCTTGATGTATGCAATGGTTTGCACAAGACCATATATTGCACATGAAGTGGGAGTTGTGAGCAGGTATATGAACAATCCAGGTAAAGAACATTGGGAGGAAGTAAAGTGGATTCTCGGGCATTTGAGAGCTATTGTTACTCATGCATTATGTTTTGGAGATTTATACATTGTTCTACATGGATATGATGATTCAGATCTGGCATGTGATAAACATAGCAGGAGGAGAACCATAGGGTATGTTTTTATTGTAGGTGTAACAATAGTAAGTTGGATTTAGAAACTGCAAAAGGTTGTTGCACTTTCAACAACGGAAGAAGAGTATTTTGTTGCTACATAGGCTAGTAAAGAGATGATTTGGTTACAGAGGTTTATGGAGGAATTGGGAAAGAAGAAGGAGAATAGCAGGTTGTACTGTGACAGCAAGAGTGTCATTCATCTTGCAAATAAATCAACTTTCCATTTGAATAATAAGCATATACAACTCAGGTACCATTTCATACGATCTGTCTTGGAAGATGGAAATGTGAAGTTGGAAAAGATACATACTAGCCAGAATCTTGCCGACATGTTAACAAAGGGAGTAACTAGGGATAAACTGAGTTCCTACTCAGTTTCAGTTGGTATTCAAGCATGAAGGTGAAGATGAGAAATTTTCTAGGTCTAAGGTAGAGTATAGTCCAGCAGGTACAACAACAGTGGATTTGTTGTGGTTAGTCTCCAAGTGGGAGATTGTTGGTTATGGAGCCTGATTATGTTCATAATTCAGAGGTTTGTTTCAGTCGTGCTTGGACCCCATTCTCTAATGGGCGGATGTGGGGGGGATTTCCCCCCCACAAAAATCGCCAAGGGGGTCGAAGGGGGGTGTCCCCGAAGTGAAATATTGGGAAAATTTTCCTTGTAAAATATTTTAATTTCGTAGTCAACATGGACTGTTCATTATAAGGTCGCAAATTTGATGGTAGAAGTTATGTTATGGTTTTTTTCCCTAGAATTCAACCCTCTTTTATGAGGGAATTATATTGTGGCTATGTATGATTGTGATTATTTTGTTCTGAGAGAGGATACTGTGAGAGAAATAAGAGGAAGTTACAATGAGAGTGTTGTAGGTTGTATCCCTTCATTTTGTTGGATAATAAAAGGGAAGGACCTGACAATTTCTCTAGTGAACGTAGCCCACATTGGGTGAACCATGTATATCTGTGTCTTTATTATATTGTGTATCTTATGTGGTTTATTTCCACATATTTTTTTATTTATTTCTCTGCGATCCCGTTTTTCTAACATTTTATGCATCTGAATATTCCATAAGTAATCCAGAGGTGTCTCATGTTAGGCACCAAAGAAGAAGACATGAATTGGATAGTTTGTAAGGAGATTTGAGGAATATCAAGCCACCATCCTTTGATGGTGAAAGAGAAAGGGAAGATGATGTTGAAGCATGGTTGCCTTGACTTGGGAGGTATTTTCAATTGCATAACCACTCGTCAAACCTAGAAGCCAAAATCGTCACTTACCATCTACATGGAAAAGTTGTTATGTGGTGGGATAAACTTAAGAAAGTTGAGCACATAAGTGAGAGCATGATCACTTGGAAGAAATTCAATAAATATTTTCAGAAGGATTACCTTTCATATCACTTATATGACAAGAAAATACAGGAGTTCTTTGAACTTGGGATGGGAATCCTGACCATGAAAAAGTATGAAAATAATTTCTTGGGATTGCTAAAGTATATGGGGTTTATAAAGGATGAGAAGGTGAAAATACATAGGTTTTTGAGTGGACTTAATTCATTTTATAAAGAGAATATTCTATATGATGAGCCCAAGACACTAAGTGAGACCATTAGGAAGGCTAAGTACATGTATGAGAAAGGAAAGGGCAAAGAGTCTAAGAATAAATATTGGAAGGATGAGAAGAAGGAGAAGTTTGACCAAAGAAAGAAAGGATTTAAACCTCCTTTCAATAGAAATAGCCCAAATAAAAATCATCCAGACCAACTTGCTAAGGATGAATCCAATAGAGAAGACCCTTTGGAAAAAGGGGAATACCACCAATCAGATGCTAGGGATGCAAAGAATATCACATGTACACGGATTTCCCTCACATAAAAGACAAAGTGAAGAACACACACAACATCCAAGAGGCTACAACATTAGAAGACATGGGGAGAATATATGCATCATTAGAAGATCGAAAAGCAGAGTACCAATAGAATATGATCGAGGTGGAAGGTAAGATCATTAATCATTAGGTTGATAATTTAATTGAGTCAGGAGCAAATCATTGTTACACTAATCCTAAAATAGAAGATAGATTACATTTGGAGAAAAGTAAGCTTGAAAAATCAAGTTTGGTTCAGCTTGTCACTGGAACCAAAAGAAGGATTAGTGAGATGGTCAAAGGTTGTTCCATAAGTCTTAATGGAGTGAATATTAATGTTGATATAAATATTATACAATTGGGGTATTATGATATTCTAATTGGAATGGATTGGTTGGACAAGAATCATGTTGTTCTTGATTTTTCACAACAAGACATTTACATGTTTTGATGAAGAAGGAAAACATAGCACTATGAAAGGATTTCCAATACCCATTTCTATAAGGGATATTTCAGTCTTACAACTAAAGATGTGTTTCAAAAAATGATGTCAATTGTATGCATCCCATGTGGAGGAGCCAAAAAAGACAGAAGGGCCAAGCCTTAAATATTTTCAGTACTGGAAGAATTTGAAGATGTATTCCAAGAAATACCAGGATTGCCACCAAAGAGGGATATATATTTCTCTATTGATTTAGTACCAGGAGCTTCCCTAGTATCAAAAACACCTTATAGAATGAGTACACCAGAATTAAAATAATTACAAATGTAGTTGGAAGAATTGTTGAATAAAGGGTACATACATCCAAGTGTTTCACCTTGAGGAGCACCAATACTCTTTGTCAAAAAGAAGGATGGAACATTGAGGTTTTGTATTGAATTTTGATAGTTGAATAAAGCCACTGTGAAGAACAAATAACCTATACCCAGAATTGATGACCTCTTTGATCATCTAAGAGGGGAAAATATATTTTCAAAATAGACTTGAGATCAGGATACCATCGGGTAAGCATCAAGGAAGAATACATCAATAAGATAACCTTTAGAACTAGGTATGGGAATTATGAATTTGTAGTGGTTCCATTTAGACTGTCCAACGCACCAGTTGTATTTATGTGCTTAATGAATGACATATTCAGAAATTATTTAGATAAGTTTGTTATAGTATTCCTGGATGACATACTTGTTTATTCTAAGTCATAGGAAGATCATGAACATCACCTAAGATTGGTATTGCAAGTGCTGAGGGAACATCAGTTGTATTCCAAGCTTAGTAAGTGTTGTTTTTACTAAGAACAAATCCATTACTTGGGACACATTATTTTAGAACAAGGCATAGCAGTGGATCCAAAGAAGATTGAAGCCATTAGAAGATGTACAACACTAAGGAATGTTTCAGAAGTCAAATATTTTATGGGATTAGTTGGTTACTACAAGCATATTTATAGCAGGGTTCTCTAAGATTGCTCATCCCATCACTTCTTTGCAAAAGAAGGGAATTAAATTTGAATGGACAGTTGAGTGTGAAGAGAACTTTAATTTCTTGAAATAATTACTTACTAGTGCACCTAAATATTGTTGACCCAAATGAAAATTGTGTGGTATGTACAAATGCATGCAAGGAAGGACTTGGTGGAGTTCTCACTCAAAATTGACATGTCATTGGTTATGAGTCCAGAAAGCTTAAAGAACATGAGAGAAACTATGTCACGCATGACTTGGAACTTGTTTCCATTGTTCATGCATTGAATATGTGGAGGCACTATCTCATGGGGAATAGATTTTAATTAAGAATAGCCCATAGTGGTCTGAAATATATTTTTGAACAACCAACTTTGAATGGCAGGAAAAACGAGATGGTTGGAATTTTTCAGTGAATATGATTTTGACATCAAGAATATCAAAGGAAAAGAAAAAAAAATGTTGATGCATTTAGTAGAAGAGTACATCTCATGCATGCTACAACCATTAGTATGCATCAATCAGAATTAAAGAGCAGAAATTTAGATGTTGTTGTTACAAATTAGCATTACCTACAGGTAAAAGAAAGATTATAGCAGGAAAATGTACAGTAGAAAATTAAAGAATGTGATATAAAGGAATATGTATTACTTATGCATAAAAATAGAATTTATATTCCCAGTTCTGGAGAACTTAGGAATTTGGAATTAAAAGAAATGCATAATGTTCCATATGCCGGACATCCAGATTACCAGAAAACAATTGTAGCAGTAAGAAGTCAATTATTTTGGCGAGGAATGAAGAAATATGTTTTTGATTACATTTCCATATGTATGTAATGTCAGAGAGTGAAGGCTAAACAGAGACACCTCACGGGTTTTCTACAACCATTACCAATTATAGAGAAGAAATGGGAAGTGGTAACCATTTATTTTATAACTAAATTTCCCAAGACAACAAGGAAACATGATTCAATCATGGTAGTGGTTGATAAATTAAGAAAGGATGCTCATTTTGTTCCTATAAAATTGACTCATACAACAACTAATATTGCAAAAAGTTACACGAGGGAGATTGTTAGGTTGCATGGGATACCTATGGAAATTGTTTCAAACAGAGATACAAAGTTTACTTCAAATTTTTGGAGGGTATTGTTTAAAGGATTTGGTATAAATATGAACTTTAGCACAACATACCATACATATTCAGATGGGAAGACAAAGAAAGTCAGCCAAGTAATTGAAGACATGTTGAGAATGTATGTGATGGATAAGCCATCTAAGTGGGAAGATTACTTGCACTTGGTTGATTTTGCCTATAATAATGGGTATCAAGATTCATTGAAAATGAGTGCATTTTAAGCTTTGTATGGTAGGAAATGAAATATTTCAGTGAGTTGGGACAACCCAAAAGATAGAGTGGTACTTGTGCCAGGATTGCTAAAGGATATGGAAGACCACATGGTTAGAAGTAAGCAGAATTTAAAGGTAGCTCAAGATAAACAGAAAAGTTATGCAGATAAGAACATGACAGCTAGAGAATTTAAAGTGGGGGAGCATGTGCTTTTGAAAGTGAAGCCCAAGAAGGGCTCATTGAAGTTGGGTAGTTGTATAAAGCTAGCAACCAGATTATGTGGTATATTTGAGATAATGGATAGAATAGGTCCAGTTGCATACATGTTTGCATTGCATGCTTCCATGAGTGTGCATAATGTATTTCATGTCTCTTTGCTAAAAAAAATTGTACATGATCATAACCATGTTATTTATTGGCATCTGATTTAGGTAGAGACAAAGGGAGACTTTCAGGTCTAGCCAGTGCGCATATTAGACAAAAAATTCAAAATTCTCCAGAAACGAGTTATATAGCTGGTAAAAGTTCAGTGGCGTTGCTACGATCCTAAAGATGCTACTAGGGAGCATGAACATGACATGCAGGAAGAGTACCCACAACTTTTTGAATAATTTTGAAATTTTGATTTATGTTTTGTATATGCATTGAGGATAGTGCCAAAATAAGGGGGAGGTGAATGTACTACCCCAGTTTTGATTCCCCATATTAAATAATGTATTTTGTTGGTTAATTAAAGTCCAAAGTGTCCAAACAATTAAAAGAGGCAAGTGTGCCTAGGAAATGTAATTTTTTATCACTATTAATAATAAAGTACATCATTGGCTATTATACAAACAAGGAAAAGATATATGGGGGGCTATGATTCCACAAGAGAGGGGGATTGAGGGGCTAAGTATTTATTTTATATTTTATTTACCCATTTTTTTTTTAATGGAGAATATCAGTTACATGAGCTTCTTGGGGGAAGGTCGTGTGGTTCTTTAATTCCAAGAAATATATATAAACCCATCTTTGGGTTGTTTGGGGTTTCTCACCTTTCATTATGTTCTCTCTCTCCATTCACTCTTTCACCCTTTCCTCATTCTTCATTCATTCTAATCTTGGCTTGGGAAAGTAAAAAGAATTGTTGGAGAGGAGCCATTGTTTTGTTGGCCGTAATGATTATTGGTGTATTCCAACCATGAATTAATGTCTGCATGTATGAGAAGCATTGGCATGTGTTAATTTTTTCTCACAACTGTGAATCCTGAGAGTCCCAGCATGGATATTCTTGATCATATGCACTAGAGCCTTGGAAGGAGGTGGAAAACCTGAGGGACTGCATGGAAGAGAAGGGGGTCCATCCTCTTGGGTTGTGTAGGCTAGATAGAAGAGAGTTTATGTACTTTGGATTGTTGTGTGTGTTGAGAAGCCTGTGAGAGCTTGAATGATGACTAGTTTGGGAAGTTGAGTGACACCTTGGAATCGTCCTTGTGGATTCATAGCCATCGCTTGGGGGTGACATTGTTGTCGATATTTGGAACAACAATGTCTACAATTGGGTGGAATGTCCTTGATTTGCATCCAATTGGTGATTTGTTTTATTAAAGATAAGTGTTCTCTATCATGGTTTTATTTATCTGTATATTTGTTTCTACTGTGTATTTATTATAATCTTTGAGATTCATGTTTATAATGTGCATGCTTGTTGGTTATTTTTTTGTATGGAATTATATTCATTTATTTTATGTTGTAGCATGAATATTGATCTTTTCATGTGAATATTTCATGCCTCTTTGTTAATTAAAAATTCATCAGAATTTGAAATCAATTAAGAAGCAAGTTTTGAAGTAGTGTGCAAAATTCTATGGGTGGTTGGGTACGTTACATGGTCTCTATGATTCTCATGGCATCTCAGGTGAGACCTTATTCAGTCTTCGACTATCAGGAAAAGTCAACAGAGCCAGTTGCGCCAATGGATCTACCTAGAGATGTTTCCATGACCAGGAATAGGCCAGCATGGCTTCGTGACACTTTGCGGGATGCAGAGGGCCATGCAGATCCTAGTGGTACTTTCAGGGAGAGAAAATGACCTAAGAGTTTCTTGAGTTATATAGCATTGTTGAGTCACATCATTGATTCCAAATGTTCTAGTTATGAGGAGGAAGCAGGCCATCATGTTTGGAAGGATGCCATGATGGAGGAGTATCAGTCCATCATGAACAATGATGTGAGGGAGATCATGCCAAGACCTGAGGGGAAGTTAGTGGTGACTTTCGAGTGGATCTAAAATATCAAGCATGTAGGAGATGGCAGCATCGAGAAGTACAAAAAGAGGTTTGTGGAGAGAGGATTCTCTCAGAAAGAGGGAGTGGACTATGATGAGAGTTTTTCTCCTATCGCCAGGTACACTTCCATCAGGACTATTATTTATCTTACTTCAGTCATGGGTTGGAGATTACATCATATGGATGTAAATATTGTGTTCCTCAACAGTGTGATTGAGGAGGAAGTTTACATAAAACAACTTAAATTATTTGAGGCCCATGGGAGGGAGTGTAACAACCCTAGTTGAACAAATGTTTAAGGATTATTAAGTAAAAATTAATTAGGGGATTAATCGTCTTAATATGGTATTAATTAAACAAGATAGGTATAATAATACTAATTAAATAATTATTAATTAATTAATAGTTGCAATTTGATTAATTAATTGATTAATTAACTACCTATTACATTTAATAACATGAGTATTAAATTTAATAGATTAATAAGTTATATTGTTTAAATTAAAAGGTTACGTACACGAAAAGGGATAACTTATTAATTACGAAAGGATGAAATAATAAAGGAAAGGATAAGGGGCATTAACAAGGGTAGGTAAGGAAGTAAATGCATGAGGCGGTGAAGGAAGGATAGGGAGGGGAGGAGGGTTACGAAGGGGAGGATCATTTTTTTGACGGGAGATTTCTGGGGGGCTCGCTTGGATTTGCAGAGAGGAGAGTGGAGTTCGGGAATGGGAAGGTTTATTACAGGGGCACTGGTTTGCTGGAGGTTTTGGGCACAGGGGCCAGGATATCCATATGATATCTTGGAGCTAGGAAGTTACCTAGTTGGCAGGGTGGAACTAGGTTTTGGGCAGTGTTTACACAGTGCAGCAGCGGTCAACAAGGAAAGCGAACAAACGGAGGTTAGCATCAGAACCAGGTATTTAAATTTGTGTATTGTTTTATTTTTCTATAAAATTTATTAATTGTGGATAAATCTATATGTGAATGTGCTGTGAATGTGCTCAATTAAAGGAATTTTTTTTCAATTTTACTAATTTGCTCAATATAGAAGAAATTTGTGAATTTTCTGAAATCAATACTGTTACAATTATGTAATTATTTGATGTTAAATCTATTCGGGGAGTCTCATGTTTATAGGATGAACAAGGCCTTATACAAACTCAAGCAGGCAACCATGGCTTGGTACTCCAGGATTAATGCATACTTGATAAGTTTGGGCTTCACTAAGAGTGATGTGGATCCCAACCTTTAGTACAAGGTTATTGATGGTAATATGTTGATCTTGGTGTTGTATGTTGGTGATATGTTTCTTACGGGGGCAGAGAGACTCACTATCAGGTGGGAGAGGGAGTTAGCCTCAAATTTAGAAATGAAGGACCTTGGATTGATGCATTATTTCCTGGGATTTGAGGTGTGGCAGAGACTAGGTGAGATCTTCCTCGGATAGGGGAAGTACACAATTGAGGTCTTGAGAAGATTTAGTATGATGGACTGGAAGTCCATGGCTACACCTATGATGAAAAATTTGAAGAAGCTGAGTGATTCCTCTTTAGATTTAGATTTGGTGGATCCCACTATGTACAGGAAGTTGATTGGATCCTTCATGTACCTGGTTAAAACCAGGGAAGATTGTTTCTTTGCAGTGAGCACCTTGAGCCAGTTTATGGTTGAGTTGAGGCACTTCCATTGGGTTGCAGCAAAGCATGTGTTGAGGTACCTTTGTGGTACAGTTGGTTATGGTCTAATATATTTCTTAGGTGATGAAGTAAGGTTATAAGGATATACTAATTGTGACTAGGAAGGGAGTGAAGTGGACAGAAAGAGCACCTCGGGGTGCTTCTTCATCTTAGGATTAGCTATGATATTCTGGATTAGCAGGAAGCATACTTTTGTAGCACTCAGTACAGTATGACAAGAGTATATTGCATCCAGTGTTGCAAGTCATGAAGTAATATGGCTTTGAAATATTCTTGCAGGACAATTTGATAAGGAGCTAGAGACGAAATTGATACATTGTGATAATCAAAGATGTGTCAAGCTTTCAAACAATTTGGTATTTCATGACAGGTTGAAGCACATTGATATCAAATATCACTTCATCCAAGACATGTTACATAAGGGAGTAGTAAATCTCCAGTACATATCCATAGATTAGTACATTGTGGACATTTTGACCAATCTTTTGTCTAGGGAGAATTTTCTATACTTCAAAGACAAGCTTGGCGTGATGCAAAATGCCTTCCTCCTGATAGGGAGTGTTGATGTTTCAGCATCAGGCAGGCATTCTCCCATATTGGTCATACTGATTTGACCAAGGGAGAATGATGTATTCACTCATGGGGCCATGTTGATTTGGATAGTGGCGAATGTCCCAGGATGTTGATGTTCCTTTAATTAGCAACATTGAGCAGACATTCTCCTAGATTGGTCATGCTAATTTGACCAAGGGAGAATGATACATTCACTCACAGGGCCATGTTGATTTGGCTAGTGGTGAATAGCCTACGTGTAGTATTTATGCTAGTAGTGATGCTAATTTGATGAGGAGTGATAAAGACTCAAGATGCTCTCATATTTCATACTCAAGGGTGTGGAGTGATCTATATTAATTAGATGTACATGCGACGAAATAATCATCAACATAAATATAATATATAAATAGTATATTTATAATATAATGTATAAATATATTATTTATTATATAATAATATACTTATAATATAATGTATAAAGCTTGATTATTCATATAAATATATAAATAATTAATTATTGAAAATACAATAAAGGAAAAGACATGTTCATTAAATGAAAAGGAATTACCTCCCAAGTATATATATCAGGCCCTCAATCGTAATATATCATCTCATAAAATATTTACTTACTATTTGCAGTTGAGATTTTCAATGTGTAAGTATTCTATGATAACATTATCATAAGGAAATAATTATCAGATCTAAAAATCAAAAAATTCAACAGCAAGGACCTAAAGGTTTTGTATTGAATGATGAAGGAAAAGAATAAGGTGGTATCCATCTCAGGGGGAAATTGAAGATTGGTTGACTATGAAGAAAGATGAGTTTTATCTATGGAAGAATAGGTATATCTACATTGATATGCATGAAATTTTCTTTGTTGAATTTCCATGTCTACTGTATGAATGTATGAAAAGGAAGACTACTACTAACACTACTTTGATTCCTTAAGAACCATTGGTCTAGGATCAGATCACCCTTGATAGGTTGAAGGAATTGGATAATAAGTGGACTTGAGATATTGATTTATGTTTTGCTTAGGTGAAGGAAGGTTATATTATTGAGTTTGTTCTAAAATACACTTATTTTTTCAGTGAACCTGAAAGGAAGTTTGTTGAAGGTCCTTGAAAAAGGCTGCTAGAAAAAATCTCACTCTAGATCAAGATGTTGTTCATAGAGAAAGGGATAATATGTATGGATCCTGATAGGATGGATAAGTAGAATCCCAAAGTGTTGTGGGGGGATGAAAAGACAAGAGAGAGAGAGAGAGAGAGAGAGAGGATATGGATCCATCAATGAGGATCTGTAAGTTGTTGAGATGAGGTGAGGGAGAGAATGGACCCAAAAGAGAAGAGGAGAGAGTTGAAGAATATGCAAGAAGAGTTGAGTTAAGGAGGAAATCATAACATAGGGGTGGAAAAAATATAGCAAGGGGTGCGAGAGCAGGGGTCAGGCCCAAAATGAAGAGGAAGGAGACAACACTAGTAAGAAGTGAAAAAGAGTGTGCTCTTCCAAATAGGATCACATATGAGGATAGGACGACAAAGAGGCATGGCATTGAGAGTAGGGTATCTAGTGAATAATCCAAAAGTAGTGGTAAGAGGGGTGAAGAATATGAAGTCCAAACCCCTTAGCTATTGAGAGATGTTGCAACCTCAAGAGAAGATGAGGCACAAAGTAGAGGTACAAAGGTAAGAGAGGATTATGAAGGACCCCCAAGAGGAGGGGAATAGGAGTTAGTGATAGTGGATGGAATTGCGTGAGTGCAGTTAGAAAACACTTTGGGTTCCCTCCCAACAAATGTTGGAAGAAGATGGAGTTATCCCACCTTGAGAATTTGTAACCAAGAAGAAAGAACAACAAACAACACAATGATTGGAGTAGAAGCAAAGGTAGGAGAAGAAAGAAGAGAAGAAACAAGTGAAGAAGAGGATGAAGTTAGTAACACTTTTCAAGGTAGAGTATCAATACCAAGATACCTGACACCAAGCATTTATTCAGGAGGATACATTCTGAGATTGAGGATGACGGATTAGGATAACACTATGAGGATACATGTGTTCCATGGGATGGGTAGGGATGATGCAAAGCAACATTGTTTTACATGTGAGGCTATATGGTCTGTAAAGAGGATTACAGATGAAGCATCAATTTCACATAGCTAGAGAACACTTTCAGGGATAGATCCCTAATGTGGTACATGTAGCACAAGGCCACTACGCCAGTGGGAAATACAAGGTCACTAACACATATCAAGAGAGATATGCTTAAGGAATTATATAAGCCTATGTCAAAATATCAATGCATTATAGAGATCAAATAGAATTTGGGAGAAATTGGGTGGGATTATGACCAAAGGTAGAAGATCTTGTTGGATAGGCTAATGTTTGAGATCTAGGATGTGCAACATAGAGAATGGTTCATTGTGGGGTTTCTCCCCCATATCCAAGTCCCTCTCACCCAACAGAAGGTGACTACTCAAGAATAAATGGTGGAGATTATGATGCACCTAGAGGCTACCCCAGGATGAGGAGAAACATCGACAGGTTTGGTGCAAGTGCAGTCCTATCTTGCCAAACTGACGATGCAGTTGTAGGATATGGAAAAATATAAGGTGGTGTACAACGTGTTGATCATAGGGGAACCGCAGAGATGAGTGTCCTATGTTGGGAAATTATGTGGCAACGAGTGAGTCGAATCTATTTCTAGCCGGGCCTCAAAAAAAGTGGTGTGATATCTACAAATAGTGAGAACATATGCCACTCCATTACCTAACACTAGAAAAATATCAGAAGACTCATCTTACTCCATTTTTTTAATTTTGAAAATTCATGGGGCATGATGTGAGCAACATCTGATCACTCCGGCTAATGCAAGACCGTGCCCATGATGTCTTTCGGGTTCAACAAGAGAAGAAGGGTGGTGATTGCGGCAGCGATGAGAGAGGTGGATATCAATAAGGTATCAGGGGTGGATATGGATAAGGTTGAGGATGAGCATATGGAGGAGGTGAAGGTAGACCATCCACTTGTTTTAACTATGGAAAGATACACCATGTGTCGATATTTTGTACCAAACTATGCACACTCTTTGGGTACTTCTACGGTCTTGAGCATGTCATAGATGATTGTCCCTACTTGTTGAAGAAGTGGGAAGATAAGAAAGAACATTGCAACATGGTGAGTGCAGACCCATGAGGATATCAAAATAAGGATGATGAAGTTTATGTGTGGGTGATAACCTGAGGCAGAGAAAATATGGGAATGGATTGTAAGCATGGTGAAATATCAGGTCAAAGGGTGGAGGGGAAGATAATCAAGGAAATGCATCCCCCTCTTAAGTTTGATGTTGCTCAATAGAAGTAGTTTCTATGTGATGCGCAGAAGGCCCTAGAAGAGGAAAGAGCACGAGAAGAGATACATCGAGTGACACAAATGTCACTCGAAGAGGCTCGAATCGGTGAGGAAGTATAGAGAACAACACAAAATTGCAACATGCCACACAAATGTCATTAGAAAAATCTCAGGTGTACGAGGAAATCCAGTGTGCGATGCAAATATCATTGGAAGAATATCATAAACAAGAAGAACTACGATGAGTCAAACAAAGGGAACTAGAGGAACACATGCATGAAGAACTGAAGCACATGCCATAAGAAGAAGCACTACATGACATGGGTAGTGAAGCAGACATTGAAGACCAAGTAAGTAACTTCTTGTGTTGTTGCTTAAAATTGTTAACTATCTTGATGATGTGTGAAAGTTGGCCAAGATGTTAGCAACCTGCATGGGGGATAAAGGAACAAATAGAGCTATATCATCCCCCCTACCAAAAATGGATGTGTGTCAGGTCAATAAGCAGAAGAAAACAGAAAAAGAGTTCAAGATGATGGTTGAACTCGATAGTTATGAGATGGACAATGTCATGTTGGATTTGGGATCTGATGTGAACATATTGTCTAAGAAATCATGGGAATTGATGGGTAAACCAAACTTGGTATGTTAACCCATTCAAATTCGATTGGAAAATTAGTATAGAATCTATCCTATAGGCTAGCTAGACCAAGTGGAAGTGAATATAGAAGGGGTGAAAATGAAGGTCAATTTTGAAGTGATAGAGATCATGGCATTGATTGGGACTTCGATAAAAATGTTGTATTGAAGTTGAAGAAGATACAGATGTCATTTGAGATAAACACCCTATGATGCCATAAGATCCAAATGAAGGGGAGAAATACAACGAGGTGATAGATGAGGATGCATGAACCTCTGTTATTGAAAATATTTACAAGATTGCGAGGCACGAGGATGATTACATCAATCCCACAGTAGATGGGGAGTTGAATTGGTGAAGTGTGAATTTATATGACATCAATTCAGAGGATGTCATTGAGAGGTGGAAACATAAGATTTATGAAATCTCTACAAGGAGATGCCCCTGGATTACCACTGAAATGAATGAAGAGGAATTTGGGTCCTATTATCGCGCAGTTTGTAGCAAGGATAAAAGGCTATAGTTTAAAGCGTCAAAATGGCGTAACTGGAACCAATCCCACCCATTGTCACCTCGATGGGAAGGTTATTTATATTTAGGGAGGTAAAGCCTAGGGGAGACGTCCTCGGTAAATTGAGGCTTTGAGAAGGGAAAAGGCTTTAGCAGAGAAAACTGATAGTAATCCCTCTCACAAGTCACCAGCTGATCAGAAAATTCGTCTTATAGCCCGAAAACGATAATCAGAAGTAATAACGAAGAAGCATCCCTACCCGATAATAAAGCAACAATGAAACTGCATGTGCAAGATTGCTTGCTTGGCTAGTACTTCATATAAATCAATGACTATCTGATACACATATAAGCAATTTGATAATAAATATTGACGAAGTCAATGTTTATAAAATAACAATGATAAATATGTCACTTCTTCAATAAATGTTAAAATCATGTGGCATTCAATGTACCAAATCAACACTTTATTCAATCCACCATTCAATTTCTTATTAAGAAAACGTTAGTTGCACCAATGATATTATAACTAGAGATGACGACATCAATAGGTTAGTTATATTAGTATTTAGGGTTTGATTCAAGGTTTTAAGAATTTATGTGATCAAGGTCACTTCAAAACAAGGGGTATTTAGATCAGTGCCTTAGGGTTAATGGAGTCAAAAGTGAAGGATGTCGGAGCTAAAGGTTCAAAGATAGTAAAGCTAAATACTAGAGGGAGAAGCTTCGAGGTGTTTCTAAAGCAAGGCCTCAAATCCAAAACCCTAGGGAGAGAGGCTCACCTTGGTATAGGGGAACTAGGCCTCGGTGCTCTCTCCTCCTTCCTTAACTCAATGGCAGTTGCGGCTAGCTGAAGATATAGGATAAGACCAAGACAAGAGGGTTTGAGAAGAAAAATGTTGCTACAACAAGGCTTCACCAGAAAACCCTAGGGGAAAAACGATTCTCAAGGTGTAGGGTAACTAGGCCTTGGGACGTCTTCTCCTTCTTAGCTCGGGAAAAGAAACATATAGCAAAAAGAAGAAAAAAAAAAGAGTGTATCTATGGCTAGGCTCTCCCCTCTTCAAACAATGGCTGAAAAATCTCTTAATGGGGACATGAGATAAGGACCAATGATGTGTGCTTGTCACCTAGGTTTTATTCAGCAAATTTATAACACCATATGTAAGAAATAACAATAAAACCATTCAATCAATAACTTTTGCAAAAATTCACTTGCATATCACCAAGAAAAGCATAGCAAACCCTAGTTGTAACACCTTCCACCAATAGAAATGCAAAAATATGCCAAGAAAGTCTTCCTTCAACAAGTGGGCCTCACAATTTCAAACAATAACCCAAGAGAGGGTGCAAATTTCATACCTCACTAATGAGTGAGTATGAGATGATGAAAAAATGAGAGTCAAAACTCTCAATATATACTGTATCAATGACCTAATTTTACTTTTAGGTCATAAAAAGGATGACAAGGCCAAAATACTAAAAATCATATTGTTTTACATTAAATGTTCAAAATTAAAATCTAATCAAGCTGAAATGAGACATCAAGCCCCTCTAAGGGAGGCGTTAGCCCCTTCTAGGGAAAATGGAGCATCCTGGAGCAAAATGTTAGCCCTTCTTGGGCTTCTCCAACCTGCCACATGTGCCAATACTGCTCAGTCTGCCTCCCAAGATGTCCACAAGGATGGATGACATCATGGTCATCATGGGTGATGTCCTATGCCTTGCAAGGCCAACGTCCCACTGGAAAAGGGCCAATCCCCCTAGGTCAAGCTTTGCCAGGGTGCCTCTGGTGGAACATCCTCCTCTTCTCCAGTGAAAAGCCCCTGATCCATCTTTGTCCTATCTCTGCCCCTTGATGAGGTCTCAGCATCCATCTGATGGGCTCTTCAGCCCCATGGAGATCTGAACTAATCATCTCCCCATGTGTACCGGTCCAAAATGGTACCTGTTCGTCGAGCATGTTCCTGTACATCAACAACTACGCCCTCCATGGGCTCATCAATCACAGGGATCATAGAAATGTCAATCATATCTCATCATCAATATTATTAAATATGTGCATAAAATCCCTAATACATCATTTAAAATCTCAAATACATTACAGAAGCATGCAATACAAGTTTGGAGAAAAAGACAAGGCGTCCTATTGGGCTAGTGTCCACTGGAAAAGGAAAGTTCTTGGAAGAGACCTCATCCAAGCCATGTAAGTGGGTGATGTGGTCAGGGGATGTCCAAGAAGGTGGGTGCAATGAGGGCCAAGGATGCAAAAATGTTACATGTGGGTGCCTTTGTAGAAGGCGAGCTCTACCTGTCCTGGATGCATTTTTTCCAAGCTTATTCTTTCCTTTTATTCTTTATTGATCTTTTGTTCAAGAGATAATCATAGGAAACTGCCCTGGTGTGGTGACCAGTGGTGATAGCGTTACCCACAAGTACTTTCATAGAAATGAGAAGGCTAGATTTTGATTAGACCCCCTTTCCCTTAGCCATGCAACCAAGAGTCACTGCCCTAGCATGGTAACCAGTTGGTGGCAATGTCATACTTCTAGGTACCCATGGACCTAATAGGCTAGCTCATGATGAGACCCCCTATCCTCTGGTTAGGTCTTGTTTTATTACTTTTCTGAGTCCCTCTTGTTTATTGTTGAGAAGCCTTTTATTACTTTCTTGGGGATCCCTAGGCGAAGCATCTCGAGGTTTTATTCTTAGGATTTTATATTTTACCAGCTTTCTTTTACCTTCTGGGCCTTTAGCCCCTTCTTCCCACGAGATAAGGTGAAATCCTGAAAATAGGTCAACCCAATGCATGGACAAGTGGAATGGGATAGGTGAGCGGGAATCAAGATGGAAAAGTGGTGTTGTGAAGGGAGCGGACAGCGGATTTTCATAAATCCCCCCCAATGGAAAACTGAAACCTAAGGTCACACGCTTACTAGGGCATCCTCTCAATCCCCCCAGACATGGTCAAGTGGGAAAGTGTAAGATTCAATCATTTGTTAGAAACAAAAGGAATCAAATGCACATATTCAAGGGTTTTGATGATGAAAGTGACACATACCATGATACCTAGACTAATTACGTCATGGAGCAAGAACCATCTTTGACATAAGACCAAGTCGATGGTGATGAATGTTGCTGATGCTGACAAGATAAAGGTGCATGAAGAAAGAAAAGGTGGGCCCTCCAGGACCATGCTAAAGTCAATCCTGCTCTCGATACTCCATGTCTAGGACCTGTGGGCCTCGATACATGATCCTCTAGTTATCCCTAAAAGTGGGGGATAACATCTGGCTCCAACTTGGGGACATGTGATAACTGTAGAGTGCATGGGAACCTCAACAATCTATATCATAACATGTTTATCTGCTTGATCTCAATAGCGACATCAGTAACCAATTAGGGTGGTATTTCCACCCCAACATCCATATAATATATATAGACTAAAATAAAACAATCAATAGTGTGAATGTAAAAGAAAACTAACATGCAATTCAAATGGTATAATACACGAATGCAAGAATGCCTACTTACCTGCACTTACCTATGAAGTCAGGTTGCCCCACCTTGGTGGTGTTTGAGGAGGTTCCCGCTAATCAGTAATGGATGCCTTCTTCCATCCAAAGTGGACAAATAGTAGGATTCATCAACTGATTCCCTTCCAAACTTGAAAGATCTGAGCCATTATTGAGTGCTTCCTTTGACATTGGTTGGCTCTCCTTTCTGGGTATCCCACATCCACACTATGTCCCCTTCCTTGTACTTCTTGATCTTGTATTTGGTTGTCCCTTGGACAACCCTTGTGTATTTTGCAGAGGGAGGAGGGTGGGATTCTGCTGTAAATACTTCCTTATGGGACAGATGGATTTGTACATCATCTTCTGCTTTATTTAGTATCTTCACAGTCCCGACTTCCTTGCTTTTTAACTTGTCTAGAATTTGTTGGTATTCCTCTTTCTTGGGCCATTTAATCTGATCAAATTTTTTCTTCTGTTACAAAAGGCATGTCTTCTGGAGAATACTTATGAAGAGTTTGTATGATCTCATCATGTGCCTTGTCATTTTTGTCAGAAACATCAAGCTCTTGCACATGAATTGTAGTTACAGGCACATTCTGGAGATGATCAATAGTTCCATATTTCAAGGGTATATTCACATAAGTGAGGTCCATATTAAGAGTACCCCCCAATTCAAAGGAAAACTTCCTGGATAATAACATCCCTCACACATCTGGGATGTCTACGACCACTATGTCCATATGGATGACCTTTTCATGGAAATCTCTAGGGAAAACTTGGACATTCCCAATTATCCCATGTGTTGCTATGGCTTTAGACTCAAATCCACATACATTCCTCTAATGTTGTGTGACTTTCAACCCTAATTGTTGCATGACCTTGAGGAAAATCATGTTGGCACCGACCCCTGTATCCAACATGCAGTTGTTGAGGCTCTTATTATTCATTATTAAGGTCATGAAGAAAGGGGGATGTTTGTCATAGTGGACCCTGAAGTGATCGGCTTGCACCATGATAGGAGGGTCCATGGGTCCATCTGATCCTTGAAAGAAATTGTCAAACCGTTCTTTGACAGATGACACCTTAATGACTTCTTTCAAAGGGATAATTACATGCATCTTGGATAGTGCCCCTTCAAAGTCAAAGTTTAACTCCACCCTTTCAGTATTGGATGTTTTAGGAAGGAGCACATCCAAGGATGGGGGTTTTGTTTGTTCAATGGTAAGTTGGCTCAGTTTCTTTCTTCTATACACCTGGAACTCTTGTTTCTTCAATTTTTCTTTTGATTCCTATTCTAGGTTGTTTATTACCGCCACTCTAGCCAACCTAGCCGCTTCTTTCATGCCCTCCTGATGTTCTGTAGAGGTGATATTTATTTGAGGGCCTTCCATGATGTGGCCTATATTGTTCACTTGTTGATGGCCATCATTACTGTAAGGTAATTCATGTTCCCAATGTGTTTCACTGCATTCTAAGCACCAATGGTTTTCATCCAAAACGTTTGTAGGGGCTAAGTTGTTTGGAACTTCTTGCTCATTCTTTGGTTTATAAAATTGGTTCCCCTTTTGAAATTGTCCTTTATATGGGACCCTAGGTGCTTGGCTTTGGGACCTTTCCAAGTTGACGATCCTACTCATCATTACTTCTTGATTCTTTATTATACCATCCATGTAAGCTTGTAATTTTTCAATACTGGCGCAAATATCTGAAGTGGGTTCAGTATTGTGGACTATCTTTGGTTTGGTGTCCATTTTCCCCCTTGGATTTGTGAAAGCATTGATTTTAGATGAAAGGAGGTTATCCTCTATTTTAGTAGCGAGCACTTGAGCTTATTGGATTGATTGGGGTTTTTTTTCCCTAAGAAGATACCCTAGTTGGCCATTAAAAGACTTGGTATAAATGTGGACAAGGTAATCACCATTTGGATGATGGCTTGCAGGGATCTTTTGCAACAAAGTCTCAAACGTAGTATGGAACTCCCGAATAGACTCATTCTCGTGCTTCCAAAGGGAATTCAATCAGGTAAGAAGCATGTTAGGGTCTTCTTTGATACTCCACCTCTTGAGAAAATCTTCTTCTAGTTTTTCCATGGTATTAATACCACCATCAGGAAGGCTCAGGTACCAATGCCTTGAGGCATCAAGGGGGCTAGCATAGAACAACTTCATGACCAAGTCTTCAACATCATCGTTAATGGGGTGAAGCTGAAAGAATGCCCAGAAGCTTCTCATGTGCTCTTCGGCACTGATTGCATCAATACCAGTGAAATTAGGCAACCACTTTTCATACTTAGGTGGCATTTGCCTAAGGTAGCCTGGTATGGCTTACATGTCTAGTGGTCTGAAAAGAGTAGATGACCATTGTCTTTGGTTGTTAGTTGGGTTCATTGTAGCGGTCTGAGAGCTAGACATGGTTTTTAAAGGAATATTACCTCGAAAAACTAATTTTACAATAGGAGAGTTCTTAGGAGGGTTCCTTCTGAAACATAAAGGAGTATTATTGTACCTCTTTGTGGTTTGTGGAGTCGCCAGATAGTTTACTTGAAACTATCAAAGAAAAAGGAAAAACACCCTAGTGGAGTCGCCAGGTAAGCTTGTAAGATGAAACTCTAGAAGAAAGGTTTACCGAAAAGGTTTGTCATCTTGAGGAAGTTTTGACTCAGTGTTCCCCGACAACGATGCCAAAATGTCATTGCACAGTTTGTAACAAGGATAAAAGGCTAGAGTTTAAAGAGTCAAATTGGCATAACTAGAACCAATCCCACCCACTATCACCTTGATGGGAAGGTTCTGTTGGTTGTGGAGCCTGATTATCTTCCTGATTTATAGGTCTTGTACTTTCAGCCGTGTTTATACCCCATGAAGTATTTACACCCTAGAAGTATGTACACTCTTCCATGCGGGGGAGTGCAAAGGGAGGGTACCCCCTCTGCGGGGTCTAGGGGAAAGCAGGCCCCCAGTGGGGGTTCGGGGGCGAAGCCCCCAAAGAAAAAATTTCCTTATAAAAGTATATTGTAATTTCATAATCTGGACCATTCATTATAAGGTTGCAGATCTAATGGTAGAGATTATGTTAGGGTTTTTTGCCCTAGAAGGCAACCCTCTTTTATGAGGGAAATGTATTGCGGCTATGATTGATGGTGAATATTGTATTCTGAGAGAGGAGACTGTGAGAGAAAGAAGAGGAAGTTACAGTGGGTTTTGTTGTAGGTTGTATCCCTTCATTTGCTGGATAATAATAAAGGAAGGACCTGGCAATTTATCTGGTGGACGTAGCCCACACTGGGTGAACCACATAAATCTGTGTCTCTCTTGTATTGTGTGTCTTCTATGTTTTGTTTCTGCATTTGTTTTATTTTATTGCTCTGTGGTACTATTTTTTCTAACAACCGGTATCAGAGCATAAGGTAACTCGAGGAAAAGAGGGTTCTTGGTTCGAGTGGGAGAAATTTCGGAAGATGGAAGGAAAGTTTAGGGTTGATAAATTTAACGGAAAAAACTACCAGTTATGGAAGATGTAGATGGAAGACTATTTATATCAGAAGGATCTATTCCTACCATTAAGCGGAGTAGCAAAGAAGTCAGTGGCCATGAAGGATGAAGAATGGGAGATTCTTGACAGAAAGGCTCTAGGAACGATACAGCTGAGCCTGGCAGCATCGGTGGCTTTCAATATTTTGAAAGAAAAGGCAACGAAGGGTTTGATGGATGTGTTGGCCAAATTGTATGAAAAACCCTCGGCATCAAATAAGGTATTTCTAATGAAGAGATTATTTAATATGAAGATGTCAGAAGGTGGGTCTTTTGCAGATCATTTAAATGAATTTAATACGGTTACTAATCAACTAAGTTCTGTA
>ML794171.1:172042-184970 GCA_009831015.1 Picea engelmannii
CCGTTCATTATAAGGTCGCAGATCTAACGATAGAGATTATGTTAGGGTTTTTTGCCCTAGAAGGCAACCCTCTTTTATGAGGGAAATGTATTGCGGCTATGATTGATGGTGAATATTGTATTCTGAGAGAGGAGACTATGAGAAAAAGAAGAGGAAGTTACAACGGATTTTGTTGTAGGTTGTATCCCTTCATTTGTTGGATAATAATAAAGGAAGGACCTGGCAATTTCTCTGGTGGACGTAGCCCACACTGGGTGAACCACGTAAATCTGCATCTCTCTTGTATTGTGTGTCTTCTGTGTTTTGTTTCTGCATTTGTTTTATTTTATTGCTCCATGGTCCTGTTTTTTCTAACAGGTTCTTTCTATTTAGGGAGGTAAATCCTAGGGGAGACGTCCCCGATTACTTGAGGTTTTGAGAAGGGAAAAGGATTTAGCAGAGAAAAGTGATAGTAATCCCTATCACAAGTCACCACCTAATCAGAAAGTCCGGCTTATAGCCCCAAAAAGATAACCAGAAGTAATAACCAAGAAGTATCTATGGCCGAGAACAAAGCAACAATGAAACTACATGTGCAAGCTTGCTTGCTTGGTTAGTACTTCATATAAATCGATGACTATATGATACACATATAAGAAATTTGATAATAAATATTGACGAAGTCAATGTTTATAAAATAGCAATGATAAATATGTCACTTCTTCAATAAATGTTAAAACAATGTGGCATTCCATGTAGAAAATCAACACTTTATTCAATCCACCATTCAATTTCTTATTAAGAAAACGTTAGCTGCACAAACGATATTATAACTAGATATGACGGCAACAATAGGTTAGTTAAGCTAGTAGTTAGGTTTTGATTCAAGGTTTTAAGAATTGTTGTGATCAAGTTCACTTCAAAACAAGGGGTCTTTAGATCAGTGCCTTATGGTTAATGGAGTCAAAAGTGAACGACGCAGGAGCTAAAGGATCAAAGATAGCATGTCTAAAGACTACAGGGAGAATCTTTGAGGGGTTGCTATAGCAAGGCCTCAAATTCAAAACCCTAAGGGAGAGAGGCTCACCTTGGGGTAGGGGAACTAGGCCTCGGTGCTCTCTCCTCCTTCTTTAACTCAATGGCAGTTGTGGCTAGCTGAAGATATAGCATAAGACCAAGACAAGAGGGTTTGAGAAGAAAAATGTTGCTACAACAAAGCTTCACCATCAAACCCTAGGGGAAAAATGATTCTCAAGGTGTAGGGGAACTAGGCCTTGGGACTTCATCTCCTTCTTAGCTCAGGAAAATAAATGGCTAGCAAAAAGAAGAGAAAAGAAGAGTGTAGTTATGACTAGGCTCTCCCCTCTTCAAACAATGGATGAAAAAACTCTTAATGGGGACATGAGACAAGGACCAATGATGTGTTCTTGTCACCTAGGGTTTATTCAGAGAATTTATAACACCATATGAAAGAAATAACAATACAACCATTCAATCAAGAATTTTTTCATAAATTCACTTACATATCACCAAGAAAAGCATAGCAAACCCTAGTTGTAACACCTTCCACCAAGAGAAATTCCAAAATATGCCAAGAACATCTTCCTTCAACAAGTGCACCTCACAATTTCAGCCAATAACCCAAGAGAGGGCACAAATTTCAGACCTCACTAATGAGTGAGTGTGAGATGATGAAAAGTGAGAGTCAAAACTCTCAATATATACCGTATCTATAACCTAATTTTACTTTTAGGTCATAAAAAGGTCGACAAGGCCAAAATATTAAAATCATATTGTTTTACATTAAATGTTCAAAATTAAAATCTAATCAAGCTGAAATGAGACACCAATCCCCTCTAAGGGAGACGTTAGCCCCTTCTAGGGAAAATGGAGCATACTGGAGCAAAACGTTAGCCCTTCTTGGGATTCTCCAACCTGCCACACGTGCCAATACTACCCAATCTGCCTCCCAAGACGTCCATAAGGTTGGATGACGTCATGGTCATCATGGGTGACGTCCTAGGCCTTCCAAGGCCAACGACCCACTGGAAAAGGGTCAATCCCCTTAGGTCAAGCTCTGTCAGGGTGACTCTGGTGGAACGTCCTCCTCTTCTCTGGTGTAAATCCCATTATCCATCTTTGTCCTGTCTCTACCCCTTGATGGGGTCTCAACATCCATCTGATGGGATCTTCAACCCCATGGAGGTTCGAATTGATCATATGCGCATGTGTATACCAGTCCAAAATGGTACTTGTCCATTAGGCATGATCCTACACATCAATAGCTACGCCGTCCATGGGCTCATTAGTCACAGGCATCATAGAAATGTCAATCATATCTCATCATCAGTATTATTAAACATGTGCATAAAATCCTTAATACATCAGTTAAAATCTCAAAGACATTACACAAGCCTGCAATACAAGTTTGGAGAAAAAGACAAGGCATCCTATTGGACTAGTGTCCACTAGAAAAGGAAATTTTCCAGAAGAGACCTCATCCAAGCCATGTAAGTGGGTGATGTGGTCAGGGTATCTCCAAGCAGGTGGGTGCAATGAGGGCCAAGGATGCAAAAATGTTACCTGTGGGTGCCTTTGTAGAAGGCGAGTTGTACCTGTCCTGGATGCATTTTTTTCCAAGCCCATTCTTGCCTTTTATTCTTTATTCTTTTATTTTTTATTTCTTTTTTCTTCAAGAGATAATCAGGGGACACTACCCTGGCGTGGTGACCAGTGGTGACAACGTTACCCACAAGTACTTTCACATAAATGAGAAGGTTGGCTCGTGATGAGACCCCCTTTCCCTTGGCCATGCAACCAAGAGTCATTGCCCTAGCATGGTAACTAGTTGGTGGCAATGTCATACTTCTAGGTACCCATGGACCTAATACGTTGGCTCGTGATGAGACACCCTATCCTCTGGTTAGGTCTTGTTTTATTACTTTTTCAGGCCCCTCTTGTTTCTTCGTGAGACGCCTTTTATTACTTTCTCGGGGATCCCTAGGTGAAGCATCTTGAGGTTTTATTCTTAGGATTTTATCTTTTACCATCTTGATTTTACCTTCTTCCCACGAGATAAGGTGCAATCCTGAAAATAGGTCAACCCAGTGCCTGGACAAGTGGAATGGGAAAGATGAGCGGGAAGCAAGATGGAAAAGTGGTGCTATGAAGGGGGCAGACAGTGGATTTTCAGAAGTCCCCCCCAGTGGTAAACCAAAACCTAAGGTCACAGGCTTACTAGGGCATTTTGTCAATCCCCCCAGACATGGTCAAGTGGGAAAGTGTAAGATACAAGCATTTGTTAGAAATAAAAGGAATCAAATGCATATATTCAAGGGTTTTGATGATCAATGTGACACATACCATGATACTTGGAATAATTACCTCATGGAACAAGAACCATCTCTGACACAAGACCAAGCCGATGGTGATGGATGTTGTTGATGCTGACAAGATAAAGGTGCTGGAAGAAAGAAAATGTGGGCCCTCTAGGGCCATGCTAAAGTCAATCCTGCTCTCGATACTCCATGTCTAGGACCTGTGGGCCTTGAGACATGATCTCCTAGTTATCCCAAAAAGTGGGGGATAACAGTTCCTATTGATTCGATGGGAAAAATATGGTGGATACATTTATTTCTTGGATGTAGTAAATTCCCAAACCCCACCAAGTACATTTCCTCAATGCAATATTAATAGGAATACCTACACAATGGTGGGTTGTGCATCAAATGCATATCCATGAGTGGGAAACTGTGGAAGATTTGATAACAAAAAGGTTTAGGCCGAGGGTATATATTTGTTGATACATGTGTTCTTGTGAGAGTTTCTAGGTAGCCAAGTAGCGACAGGGTGTACAAAGTAGTTATCTAAAATCCTAGCGCACTCTATCGAGAGGACATTTTGTCTATTCGGTTCCTTAGTTTCTTAGAAGAGGAGTGAGTGAGTTTTGTGCGCAAAGGTTGGATATGAACACTCAATATGTTGTAATAGAAAGCACATTCTCTCGTTCAGTCCCTATAACCCCTATTGACCAAAGAGACAAGTTGTGCATGAGTAAGGAAATCATGGTTAGTATGCAAATGCCAACAAACCTAGCTGGAGCTAGTGCAAATCCTCCATGGTGGAAACAAAGAAGTTGGATCCAAGTGAAAAAATGTCACGACCCGCCAAGGGTTCCTGCGAAAAATTAACAATTGGTGAACCGATATTGGGGTGTGTAGGATTCATGCATAACACCCCCAAAGAATAAGACTTGTGCATTTATGGAGCCATCAACATCACACTAAAAATAATGTGGCTTACATTTTTTGACACAATGAAGATTGACCTATTCATTGTATGTTTCTAAGGGGTTAGCACATTTTGACAATACCTGGTGATAAATTCCAAGATTTCATCTAAATATTATGCACGTTTGGCCATAAAAAGAAATGGTTATGCACCATGAATATGAGAATACAAGTAGAAGGATGACGTGAATTAAATACATAAGAATTTCGGTGGTGGACACAAAATGAAACACTCTTCCCATTTCATTAACGATTGGAGGGGATGATAGGATGATATAGGTATTAATGTCCCGGTGGTTCTCGAGGAGGGTCGTACTACACTCTAAGTTATTAAATACTTGGTGCATACCTCCCACAGATTATACCATGATACTTGGACAAATCCTCAGGTTACAACGGTCGATGTAGATGAGGTCGTTCAACTCAAACGGGAACTTCGTGACACCCTTAATGAATCTGATACTAAATTCAAGGAGTTCCTTCAGGAACTTTTGAAGATGATTCAATCCATCGTGTTAGTCATTCCATGAGGTCATTGGCTCGAAGACAATCCAAATAATAGTGGTGGGGGACTATTGGCACCCAAATTTTTGGGATAAAGATGATGCACGCAAAAATGTAGTTGTGCACGCACTACAATTTTGCGTTCACACTGGCAGTTGCACTGTGGATGGCATGAGGCGCATGTACCAATTCACGTTTTTCTATGCATTCCAATTTGAGTTTGGTTATGCATGCCAATCTGAGTTTTTTTATGCATGCCATTCTGAGTTCTACTATGCACGTCAGAAATCAAGAAGATACCTCATGCATGTTGGAATAAAGAAAATAATCTTTGGGAAATATTCTTCAATGATTACTTCAGAAAACAGGAGAGATCGTGGAGCAATAAAGGGATGAGTTAGAAACATAGTTAATACTTTCATGACTCTAAATAAGCTATATGGACTGCATGTGGGTGAAAAATATGTGTGGGAAAGGCAGTCAGCAGAGTGAGTTGAGTAGAACTAAAAGTGACAGAGTACTAGAGCATAGGGGAAACAAAATGGAGAAACTATGATAGAGAAGGAGTTAGTCGATAATTTGGTTGGTTAGTTGATTAGTCAGTCATTGATTATTGTTGTTAGGATTGTTGTTGCAGTGGTAGAAGTATTTAAGTTCGCCCCAGGCTCATGTTTTGTAATGAATATGATTATGAGTCTAGTTTTGTAATAGCTGCATATTTTGGGAGAGAGCACATGGTGGTATGTAATGAAATACTGAGAGAATGTATGAGAGTGCAGGGCATTGTTTTTTATAATTTATGAGTCTCTTTGTATATGTATGTGACTGGTTGAATGAATATAATAAAAGCTACATTTATTCCTATCCTATGATGTGTTGATTATGTGTCTAATGAATGTATGTGTTAATGGTATACAATGTTAGTCTTTAATCTTAGTGCAATGGAATATTTGTGTAATTGACCCTTCATCATCGACACATACTAGATGGTCTTTATCATTCTCACGGCGTCTCGAGTGAGACCTTATTTAGTCTTCGAATGAGGATTTATATGTCGACGCCTTATAGTTTTTGTTGATCAACTATGATGAATGTTGGGTCATCAATCCCCCATCATTAAGAGGGATGTGTGCAAGCGATCCAACTGTTCCTAAGGATCATATAGGACCTCAGGAACTGTGACCTTAGGAACTTTCATTTCAATAAATATGACCTTAGGAACTTTGACCTCAAGAACTATGACCTTAACAACTTTGAACTTAGGCACTATGACCTTAGGAACTTTATCCTCAATAAATTTGACCTCAAGAACTTTGACCTCAAAAAAATTGACCTCCAAACCGTTGACCTCGAGAAATTTAACCTTTGGAACTATGACCTCCAGAACTATGGCCTCGGGAACTACGACCTTGAGAACTTTGACCTCGAGAATTTTGACCTAAAGAACTATGACCTCGGGAACTATGACCTCGAGAACTTTGACCTCGAGAACTATGAACTTAGGAATTATGACCTCAAGAACTTTGACCTTAGGAACTATGACCTTGGTAACTTTTACCTTAGGAACTATGACCTCAAGAACTATTTCCTTGAGAACTTTGATCTCAGGAACTTTGACCTCAGGAACTTTGACCTCAAGAACTATGACCTCAAGAAATTTGACTTCAAGAACTATGACCTCAAGAACTTTGACCTTAGGAAATTTGACTTGAGGAACTATGACCTTAGGAAATTTGACCTCAGGACCTTTGACCTCAGGAACTATGACCTTGGGAACTTCGATCTTATGAAATTTGACCTCCAAAACATTGACCTTGAGTACTATTACCTCAGGAACTTTTACCTCGAGAACTTTCACCTCAGGAACTATTTCTTCGGGGACTATGAACTCAAGGATTGTGACCTTAGGAACTATGGTCTTTGTAATATCTTATTTGAAAATTCAACAAACAATGTTGAGAAATAGTAACCTAATGTCCATTCTACAATTATGAAACTATTCATGCACTATGATGGGGTGCACAATTTAATGTTGAATTATTTATCACCTCTTTATATACTATATTTTCAATTCTTTCTCCATCAATAATCAAATCACAACAGTTACCTTGTTTTTTACATTTTGTGTTGAAGATTGTTTCTTCTACAATTTACTTCTTTGGCCAGAATAACACCCTTCTAAACATGATATTTTCTCCTTGATCATGGTGAATATTTATAATTTTGTCCCCAACAATTGAATACTTCCCTTCCTGAGCTACATGTGCCCTTACTTCATTCATTATTCCATCATTTTGATTCTCAAGACATTCTGCCATCTTATGTCTTTGTTTACCACAAGGGTAAATGTAGTAACATACCTACTTATGTTGCCTCTACTAGCATTGTTACCTTCCCTGAATTTTTTATTGTGACTGCTTGTTCCATCATCATTTATTACATTTGTTTGACTTCATCCAAATATTTCTCTACCTCCACATCCACCTCTTCTTTCTCTAGCACTTTGTTGTCTTCTACTCAACTTTTCATAATTTTTTGGAGTAATTTGGTATACTTTATTTTGAGTATGGAAATAATGAGTGTTTAATTCATCTCAAGTAAACCTTAGGACCTTGACATCCCTTGCAACTCTTTGGAATTGTGGTTCCTTGATGCATGATCTAATTGAAAATATGAAGAACTCCTCTATGTTCCCTCGGACTAATGTCTACCTTTGCCTCAAATCTCCATCATGAATGTAAAATACTTGTTGATAATTTATAGGTAAGTTTTTCACTTTCATGCTACTTACCGTTTTCTTGCAAGTCTTAATCTTTTCCTTACAATTATAAACTCTATCTTCTTGTACACAATATTTCCATAAAGTATCGTGCCCTTTCAACTTGGTGCCAACAAACTTCACCTTATGGGGGTATTCAAATTTTTTATATTTGAACTACTTTAATGATTATTCAATCTAGTCAATTAAATTTTTATCCTTTAAGTTACCATCATAATTTGATTTTTTAGTTCTAGCACTCACTCTAAATTTTAGAAGTTTGGGCAACTGCACACTAGGGTCTCTTTCCTAGTCACCTTGTCTTTCCTCTGCTTCAAGTTATATTCTTGAGTCTTCTCTAACATCACCAACTTGTTTCATTTGAAATTCCTCAATTTTCCTTCTCAACTCTTCAAATTATTGATTTCCTTGATATCCTATATCCTCCATCACTAGATATGTTAGATATCTTATATTTATTTTCCTAAGTGGCATATTTATTCCTATTATCTTGTAATTCTCACTATTACTATGCACAAATTAATGCACTATTAATACTATTTTCAACAAGGATTGATTTCTTAGCATCTAATTTCTAGCGTAACATCCACCATCAAAACATGTTTACAACATACATAATCTTTCCCATAAATGAAAGCTAGACTTTCCTCCTTCCCAACAATATCACAAGCCATTTTCTTCTCTTCCTTTCACAAAGTTATAATCTTGTCTCCTCTTCCTTTCACAAAGTTATAATCTTGTCTCCAATACCATTTGATGTAGTTTAGGGCTGCAATCAGATTCACATAGGAGAAATTATCAAACACATACAATGCTTTGAACATAAATCAACATAGCAATACAATATAGTTGCACATAACTCACCAATGTAGAACACAACTATCTTTTATTCAATGGTCATGGATCAACTCGTATCTTACTTACATTCACAAAACCATCACAATCTCTAAATTCTATACAAACCCAACTATAAAAGGCCAATCTATGAGAGCCCAAGGCCCTTTGTTCATCTACAACCCTCATATTTAAGCTTGTGATATTTAGTTTGTGGCCTTCCAACTACATTGTGCAAATTCAACAATTCACATTTTGAGGGTACAAAAGTTCACTGTGGATGTCAATTGGATTTAGCTTGGATTGTTGGGAGGAATGATTGTTATCCTCCCCACCTAGGTTCAATTCCCGCAAGTGACATGTTGAGCTATTAACGAGTACATTTTTGTAATGGATTCGAGCCCTATTGTTGACCAACCTTGTGCCCTGAAGGTTCTATTGTTTATCTTGGGTACCATCCTCAAAATGAGGGGAACTACTTGGGGGATCTGACGACATAAATTTGGACAAAACTGCAAATTTATATTGTTTAAATTGCATTTATGAATTCATAAATGGATTTAGCGTGTTGAAAAACTCGTGGGGCACTCAGATTATATAGACTTAGCCACTCAAATATGCAGATCCAACACTTTCTCACCAAATTTCAGAGGAAATTAAACAAAAAAAATACCTAGAAAAAAAAAAACAAAGCGTAAAATGTTTAGCTTATGGCCACATGTAATACTCCAACAAAGTCATCCTATGGCCCTTCATTCTAAGTAAACATGAAACAATGCTAAATCTATGAACTCTAATGCATACATGATAACTTACTTGACAATGGATTATCTTGCATCATCATGAAAGAAAAGAGATTGAGTATAACAACATAACATAAAGAAAGAAATAGAAAATATATAATATATCTAAAACAATATGTAACCTAAAACAATGCATGGTGTGGTTCCATTGTATAACTCTATTCCCTTTATAGATAGATTACAAAAGAGGCAAGGATTAAATTTGTGTAAGAGTTAATTGTGGCTCTCGTTGTGATAATAGTGGTGCAGAGATCGAGCTTTTAATGCTAATTGATGAAAAATCATACAAATATTCATAGTGTGGAACTTATTACAATCGTACGACATTGCATGATGCTAACAATGAATTCAAGTTTCCTATTTATAGTTCACAAGTGGATGAGACAAGCTTGTCATTAATAAAATGATTACAAAGTCAACCAAAGATAATAATAAAAAATTGAAAATCCATCAACTACTATGAGCTTTGGTATATATCTAATTAACTTTCATCTTAGACTTATTGATTGTGGCAACTCAACCATTATCAAATATTAGTGATGATGTATTCTAATCCATGAACCTACATCACTTGACACTACTAGACCAAGGTGTGCACACCTATATAGCATGACCATTCTTGTGTCCATGTTCACATTAAAACTATTAGAAAATAAACTAAGAAACAACTATAAGTTATACATTGACTTGGTTAAAGTGTGGCACAATTGGGAAACATCTAAGCTCCTTGTTAAGGAGTCATAAATGTTGCGGGAGAGTGCTTAAACATCATTAGATTCAAGGATATTAAAAACCCAACAATGTCTAAACACTATGTTTTGTCAAGGAGTCATAAATGTTGTGTGAGAGTGCTTAAACATCATTAGATTCAAAGATATTAAGAATCCAACAATGTCTAAACACTCTATTGCAACATTTATCACTCTACCATAAGGTGTTTAGATGTTTCCATACAATTGATGGTAAAACAATTAAAAAATACACTCCATTAAAACCTTCCATTTATAGATTCATAGTTAGAAGACTCGTGCATAGAAATTAATGCTTCAATATAGAGGATGATCACTCATTCCATTCCCTTATTCTTTCAACCTTAATATAAAAATATCCTTTCCATTCTTTAGGTGCATTATCTTGTAAAGTTGTCCTTGGCTTTTCCATCTTATGAGAATTACCCAAGTAGGCACATTATCATCATATAGTTGCTAATCCACATGCTTGGCATTAGGATATGTAATGAATTATAAGAAAATTTGTATCTTTCCCAATTGTTTGTGACATTGTTCATGACATAAATAAGTTAGACCTTGCTAAAATTGAGCTTCCCATGGTTTTCCACATTAGGTAATTAATTAGTTAATAAGTATAAAAATTCAATTTTTTAAGTCTAATTTTAAAATGTAAATTAAAGTTTTAGTTGAATATTATATAATCAACTATTATATCGCTTTTATTAAAGTTTTAGTTGATTACTATTAGTTGAATATTAGTTTAATGTGGGCGATCCAGATATATGAATGTGGTAGTTAAATTATTTAACAGTCCACGGAATATTAATGGGAGATCTGCAAGTTTGGTAACGATCTCATAAACCTTTTGCATTGGATGAATAAAATCCCAAAATACATATTTATAGGAATCTGAACAAATGAAGGGAACATGTTATTACATGGGCCAGCCCCTATCAGTCCAGTTTCACAGCGTGATCTTCTGGATATCCCAAACCCTGTCACCACATTAATATAGCAGATAAGACATTGCCTACTATGTTTTCAATGTCAAGAGGAAAAAAAAAGCAAAACTCTGAAAGAAGATAAGGAATTTTCGAGAATTGTACAAGACAAAATGGCCAAACTCCAAAAGAATATAACGAATTTTCGAGGATTGTACAAGAGAAAAGGGCCAAACCCTAAAAGAAGATAACGAATTTTCGAGGATTGTACACGAGATTGAGGAAACAAGATCCCGGGACAGGATCCTGTAGCCCTTTTCTTTTTTATGTATTGGCGAGCTGAGATCGATGAATTGTAAAGTATGGCATGTTGTGCAGAACAAATTAGTATGCCATAGTTTTGGTGTTCCAAATATAAATGTTTTAGGTTTTGGATTTTTTCCGTTGATTTTTTTTTGTTTAATTTTGTCTAAAATTTAGTCAGAAATTGTTGGATTTGCATATTTGACTAACTAAGTTTGTATAATCTGAATGATTGAAGGGGTTTTTAGTAGGCTAAATTCATTTATATGAGCGAACCTTGACTGTCTGAATCTGAAAGGGTAAACGGGATTATAACATTCTCCTTGAAGGTGGGATTCCAGGTGTGACAGTGCTAACCGGGTGTGACAACACTAACCCATGTTGTGTCTGCAAACATTTGAAAAGGAGGCTGCCATTTTTTATTCCTTCTTTTAAATCAGTGAAATATGGTGGACACTCTGGTAGTTGGTTCGAATCTCGTGGCGTTGAAGCTTCACTGAGTCTGAGAGTATTGCAAACGAGCTTTAATCTCAATCTGAATATATAGAACGGCAAAAGCCCCCCTTCGATATTCTGTTTGCTCACATTGTGGTTAATTTGACGGAAATCTACAGTAAACAGAGAGCGTGGAAATCACAATAATTGGTCTTTCTATTTCAGCAAATGATGAAATATCTGCAGTAATCATCAGCGCAAGGGCCATATAAATCTACAGTGATTGATGAGTAACAACTATAATCGATTCCCTGCGATAGTATCCATGGCGATTCGCATGCTCTCCACATTGATCAACAGATTGACTTGTCGATTGATTGACCTCAAGAATGCATGCAAACTGTTTGAAGAAAACTCTCAATAACAAGAAGCAGATGCGTGTTGTTTTAAAGGCAGTGGCAGACATCCAGGGACAGGGATAGGGACAGGGACAAGGGACAGGGACAGTGGGCTCATCTTGAGGGACAATGGACAGGGACAGTGGGCTAACAAAGGAAAGGGACAATGGTCTAGCAGGGACAGTGGGCAGAGCAACAAGTTTTCAGCGGTCATACCAACAGATAGTGAAGGGTTAAGCATAAAACAGAGGGTCAGTTTCTGGGCAGAGACTTTGATTTCTCCTAATAGCATCATGACAATGGGACAAGAAACTTTAGAACCCGTGGAAACAAATGATATAGGGCAAGTGAAAATTGCCTCATCAGCCAAAACTGGAAAGTGGGTTTGGGTTAATGCCAAACAGTACCGGGGCATTTTAAAACGAACACTAGCTCGTTTGAAATGGGAGCAGACAAGGAAAAAAATGCCTCAAAGGGAAAGTACTTGGGTCCTTCGCAAGAAACAACATTCAAAAAAGTCCTCTTTGCAAATATGTGGCAACAAGTCCAAAGAAAAAGGAAAATTCATTGATGATTATGCCTTATATAGTCCTACATCCACACCGCTCACTTGGTCATCTGATCTTTATGTGAAAGAACTGTTAATGGTAAAAGAGAGGTTGGAAGTAGTGGAAGCTAAAGAGCTGGAAAGAGATTATACAATCCATAGAATAATAGCCGAAAACCAGGATTTAGCAGAAAGCAACAAAGCTCTAAAGGAGCAAGTGTCATTGCTACAGGAAGCTCTCTGAATGGGGAAAACAGAATGGCAACGCATGAAAGCAGAAGTGCAAAACATGAAGAAAATTACAGTGGAGAATACAGAGGTGATGAATGCGAAGCCATCCCAGGATAAGGGGAAAGTAGTTACCCAAATAGACAACAATGAAGAG
>ML794171.1:186627-198978 GCA_009831015.1 Picea engelmannii
GCTAAAGGGCAAGCAGGTTTTAGACCTAAACATTCCACAGTTGATCATTGCATAACTTTAAGGCACATCATTGAAAAAGCTTGGGAAAAAAAGGAAGAAGTTTTTTGTTGCTTTGTTGATTTCAGAAAAGCCTTTGACACGATACCTAGGGATAAGCTTTGGAGCAGAATGGAGCAACTCGGGGTTCCCAGGCATTTGAGAGCAACTGTGCATAGGATGTATGAAGAGGTGAAAGTCAAAATTAGAACCTCAACAGAAATTTCTGAAATGTTTAGAAGCGATATCAGGGTCAAGCAAGGTTGCCCACTGTCTCCTACCCTTTTTGGGTTATATATTGACAAGCTTGAAGAGTGGCTAAATTCCCAAGAGGGTGACAGTATCCATTTGGGCAAGTTCGTGATAAGGCTTCTTTTGTATGCAGATGACCTTATATTGATTGTTAAATCAACTCTTGGTTTGCAAGAGCACTTATGTTCCCTTGAGCATTTTTGTAGAAGGGTGGGGATGCAAGTCAATATTAGCAAAACGAAAGTAGTGGTTTTCTCTAACAAAAAAAAGCATAACCAACATAAGTTCTACTTTGAAGGAAACATTTTGGAAGAAGTTGCAGACTACAAATACCTCGGAATTGACTTCAACAAAAATTTAAGTTGGGATGGCTATAGAAAGAAAAGAACTTTAGGGGGTTGGAAAGCATTTTATTCTTTTCAAAACAGGTGTAGAGAGGCAGAGCTGTGGGATTGGAAAACCACTCTAACTCTTTTTGGGCTTCTAGTGATTCCGGTGATTCTCTACGATTGTGAACTATGGGCTAATAGCACAACCGAGATGCAGTGGAAACAAATTGAGAAAATTTAGAAGCAGTTGATTACAAACAAATTCAAAATCAAAAGTGCAGTTCCTTATGCTATTCTGTTAAGTGAAACAGGGGCTGCCCCTATTGAAGCAATTGCTATGGTGTGAGTCATAAGGTATTTGAAAAAAATTGAGCAAATGGAAGAGAGTAGATGGCCTAAGGTTGTGTTTAGTGATAGATTGTGCAAAAGAAAGAAGACTTGGATGCGGCAAAATGACAAATGGTTTAGTAAATGGGGCATTTGCTTGAGCATGTGTCCTACAAAGAGTAAAGAGATAAAAACTTTTGTTATGGATAAGTTCCACAAACATACTTGGGAGAAAGAGCTAAGGAGAAAGAAGAAGTACCACATTGAAGAGTTTAACCCCACTCATAACCATCAACAAAAGGCGTACATAGGGACCAATATTTATTGGAGATCTAAAATTTTTATTGCTCAATTAAGGATTAATTCTCATCAACTCCGTTGTGAAACAAGGCGCTGGAAAAGACCAAAAGAAAAGTGGGAAGAAAGAGTATGTATTTTGTGCTCGTCCGAAAAAGTGGAAACAGAAAAACATTTCATTTTAGAATGTGAGGCCCTCAAAGACATGAGGGAAAATTATGCAGGTGTTCTGGCAGCTAGTTCTTGGGATAATCTATTCAGCAAAGAGTTTGTTGAGAAGCTGGGAGCAATTATTGTAAAACTTCACAGGAAAAGGGCCGAATACAAAAGCTAGATGGAAAAACAATCTGTCCCATAGGCTATTTTTAGCCTCGTGGACGTTAAAAAAATCTTTATTTCTTTCTTTCTTTCTATATTTAAAAATACAATTTAAACAACAAATTGAGATTTCGTCCAAATTTATGTTGACAAATTTAGACTAAAAAAACTAAAATTCAAAAATGCAATTTAAACAACAAATTATGATTTCTTCCAGATTTATATTGTCAAATTTCCAAAATAAAACAAAAAAAAAACTTAAACAATAAAACTATACCCTAGTATTTTCAAAATGTATCCACGTTCATTTTTCATCTCAAATACATGTAACCAATGATGCATTTTCCATCTCAAGAACATATGGCCAATGATGCACAGCTGCAGGGCCCACCCTATGAGAGTCGAAATGGGGTTCCAGGTGATCCGAGGCTTCCAAGAAATGGAGGAAAATTCAAATTTGAAATAAAAACCGTCTATTTAGGCATACATCCATCTACCATGCTGCAATTAACGCTGACGGAGGTGACATACAGTAAATTCTCTACCTCAGTTACAATCCGTTAAAGGTGTTGTTATAGCGAGGTGACACGGAGTATTGGTAGACTGGAAAGTAAACAGAAATGGTGAACTATAGAAGAGGGAAGGGTTGTGTTGAAATGAGGTGTTGGATTTGTAAATTTTAGTGGTTAAGTTTGTATAATTTAAAAGCTGAATCTATTTGTACATTCAAAAATACAATTTAAATATTTCAAAATCCATTTATACATTCAAAAATACAATTTAAACATTTCAAAATAAACATTAAAACATTTTCTAATAATTAAACTAAGTGAAATGAAAAGAGTCCTGAGCAATATTCTCTCTGTAGTTACCTTTTTGGCAGGTCCTCCAGTGTTGTTTTAAATTTCCTACTAATCTAAAACTTCTATCGAATTTTTTAAAATTGGACAAAACTCTTGAAATAAAATTCTAAAATACATACGATTTTCAAACTACCCCTAAAAATCTGACCAATTAAAACCCATTTTTTAACCCAAAAAACGAGTCTATTTACTCCCAAATTAACTTACTCCGAGGTGAAATTCTCTTATACACTACAAACAAAATTTGTATCGATTACGCTCCATAGATACCTTCCACCGGCGTGCTGCCACTCAGATATTTCCCATGATACTGACTGGAAAAGTTGTAAGGCGTAAATAGTTGACGACAATGTACGAACTGTTTTCAGCCATACAAACTCTCACTCTCATCCTCAAGCATTCAATGCATTATTAAATTTGTCAGCAACATTCAATGCATTATTAAATTTGTCAGCAACATTGGACCTCTGCGCAATTGCAGAATCATGCACTTGATGTAGTTCCAGGTTCCATCTCTCTCTACACATTCGCAGATTTCTCTGCCTAACACTGTACTCATTTCCAGTTTCCAAATATCCTCGGCACAGCAGCAAACTACTCGACCCGATGCCCATGCAAATTGCTTATATTTTATGGCTAGGGTTTTGGTTTTGTTGTGGCTTGCATTTCCTTCACAGCTAACATTTCTATATTACAACATACATTTTTTATTTTTTTAAATTTTATAGAATGTCAAATTTTATGTCGAATTTTACTACGAAAATTTTTACTGTCAAATTTTTGTCAACATTCGAGGTGGTCGAAATCGAATTTGAATTCGAACCAAGTGACTTGGTGTGTGGCAAAAGCGCCCTTCTCCAGTCTCGGTCCCATTCTCAGAGTATTACAATGGAAAATATCAGTCTCACAACACTCCGGAAAGATTTCTTAGGCTGAGAAGCTGTGCATGAAATGAACTGCTTGCACGTTGCATATGGGGGGTTTAAAACTTGGATGGATTATGAAACACACCTACATTGCCAACTAACCAAGACCCGTTGACCCTGTCAGTTATTATGCCAGCTACAGAAACTGTCTTATCTAGTATAAACCTTCCCACATTTACTTCTGCTGCAAATGAAATTTTTATTCGAATTTTGTTATGCTAGTAATGCTTCGGCTCTGATTTAGATTTTTACAGATAAAACTACTGCAAAAGGCATAGTTAGTGTAACACAATATTCTAGATTCTGGACAATATTCCCATAATACAAGTAATGTCCTGTTTGCTTTCATTAACATAAAAGCAAAAACATATGGGATCAGAACTATTAGTTTGGGATGTCTGAGTGAGAATACTAATTGTAATCTCACTGGGTAAGCTAGTTGTAATCTGCTACTTTATGGCAAAATTTCCAGAAGAAAAGCATTATAACATGATTAGAAATTAGATAAAGACATATGTTGATAAAGTCAATGAATATTTTTCAAAGAAGGTCTACTACTAAAGAATTAGACAAATGTCTCCCATTATTGGAAACCTGGTAACCCTTCTTCACCCTCAGATCATGGCATGACCCAGCAGAATGGCCTATCAACTTATAACTTGTTATAAGATAAGAAATTTGAGACCTACAGAAGAATCCTTTAGGAGAGAGAAATTCTCATCAAAGAAGTGGCAGATGTTTTGAGATGGACCTCACCATCAAGGGAATAAACAGTTAGGTAGGGTTACTAAACATCCCTTTCAGAAGAAAGGAATCTCCAAAAATCTAGAATTTGGTCAAAAATCTGACGTCCAAAGCGATGGGGAAGGTGGCAGCCTTCTATTGCAGCATCAAAAAGAAAAATCCTTCTAAGAGAGGCTCTATGGCATAGAGGTCTCCATGGTCCTACCTTATGATGATACTTTCTGGTTATTTGACATTGTTTGTTGGATTCAAATCACAGTTAATTGAATATTGCTTGTTCTTGAGTTGAATAGGTCACTTGTTATTCATTGCAACCTGGTAATACTCTTTCCCTTCTGCATAAGATGAGTTGATGTGTATTAAGGCATGTTTGAAGCTCTTCCACCACTATTGTTGCAGTAAAAGGCTTTATTTTTCTTTAACTTGGCCAACATATAATCCGGGGCTCTATCCCCACTGGGGTTGAACCTGGGTTATTAACATTGCAATGCCCCATCTCAACCACTAGATCACAGCCTGACAGATTAAATAGGACATTCTTAAACCTTACTACATTTGTATTCTCAAAAGGTTGTAACAAATTCCAAGAATAAGGACTAACAAACTACAATCATCTTGTTTTTGTAGGTTGACATTCATCATTCCAGAGGCTTTCTTTGTTGGTGGAGCAGCAAGAAATGCCTACCATACAAAATACAGGGGTTTTTACTAAGGAACCAATCTCTCTTATGAAACGCTGCGAAAGGGTGTCTTTGCAGCAGGAGCATCATTTACTGTGTTCACCTTGATTCCGAGTGAGCTGTACTATGTGAGTTTCGCTAGGTCCAAGGAAGGGGGTTGGACACCATATGGTAGAGAATCTACTATTGGGATGAGTATCTTTCCCTGAGCAGACTTTAGTGGAGTGAGAGCCATCATTTTATTTCTTATGATGTATACATTTATATGGTTCTTGTTATCAAAGAACTATTTCTTAGTACAAAGGATTGTTTCAAGGTAGCTCTAGAAATTGGAAAGACTAGGAATATGCAGCAGAGGGTGTTCGTTAGAAGTTAATAAGAAAAAATTGTGTTTCCCATTGTATTTTTCCACAGATGGAGTGAGAAAGCCATCATTGTATTCCTTGTGTTGTATACATTTATGTGGTTCTTGTTAGGAGAAAACTGCTTCTCAGTACAAAGGGTTGTTTGAAAGTAGCTCTAGGAATTGGAAAGGACTATAAATATGCAGCAGAGGGTGTTTGTTATAAAGCTAATAAGAAAACGATGTATTCTCTGTTGTATTTTTCCATGGAATTTATATATCTTTACGATTGGGGTTGAATGCAGTGGATATTTTCAGTTTTGAACCTTCATTACTGTTTGATTTTTACCTTATCAATTTCTATTGAAAGCGTAGTGTTCTTTAAAATGGTGTTGTGAGATTTGGAAACAAATAAGCTATAATACAAAACAAGAATTGGTGCTTCTCATTTTTCAATCTTTGCTTTGTGAAAGATAGAACTTTGTGTAAAGTAATATGTATTTATTACTGGGAATTAGTAGGTGCCATTACAATAGTATTCAATAGGGAATTATGTGCTTTTACAGCATTAGTCAATGCATCTGCTGATAATAGATGCACAAGCAAATAGAAATACATTACCCTGTTTGGGCCAAAATACTTGAAAGACACCGAATTTTTGTCAGCTATGACAAAGAAGAAGCAATCTGAAAAACCCAATATAACCAAAACCAATAAGCAAAGGATTAAGTTGAAAAATTTAATAGAGAATTCCAATATGACAATAATACAATATTCCAAGGTTCATATAAGCAACTTTGTTTCACACATGCCTAACATTTTTCTCAAATTTGGTCCCCTTGAGTTTGCTTGGCCCTTGGATCTTCAATTTCTCAAGCCAGTTCAAGACCGAGGAGACTTGTCCATTCCAACTCTTCTAATGTCAGAGAATGGGAAATTGAGATGCTAGAACCCTATTATCAAAACACTCAAAAAGATTCATCATATTTTATACTATCATGACCTGGTCTCTAGAACTTTGCTTGGGTCATTTGACAACTCAAATTATCGAATCTGAAACTGAAACAAAGTTGGCATGGCTTGTGAGCTGCACTATTATGGTTGGCAAAGGAGTCCTTATACCTTGGACTTCTGGATCATGCCATCCTTTTTGAAACAAATGAAATTCTCTATATGACTAAGAATGTAGGTCCCTGAGTCTTTGATCCATTTAACACCTAAGGCCACACCAACATCATGATCGTTGTTTCACTATAACGTATATTTTATGTCAAAATTTTATGTTTAGTATGTACAGGTTTTTGAAAATCCTTATTGGGAAAATCCCCAATCCCAAAAACAAATTTGAAAATTTATTTCTCCCACAACACCCAAACTTTTGGCAACTATTCATTGTGACTCCTAATTAATCTCACTGGTAATTTTTCTCATTCAAGAAATTATATAGAATATATCCTTTTTCAAAATTTCTGAAATTCAAAATAATAGGTACCAGGAAAAATTATTCTCTCCAACAACATGCTAGAACAACCATCCGTCCTGAATAAATTCATCCCTTGATCAATCTAAAATAATTTCAAGCTTGATTTATGATGTGCATCCAGAGATTTATGAGGAGAAAGAATTTCAAGTCAGATGTTTCTTATCTAGAAATTGCTCCTCTTTCCAAGCTTATAATCCTTTGCAAATGCACTTCCTTCAACACACATTACCATTATTTTAGGTTTTGAAATAAACACTTTAACTCCAATCCTGTGTTACACTAACAACAAGATAGAGTAATAGGAAACTGATTTGAAATTTGAGTGAACATCTACCTCTCTTCCTAAAATGCTTAACAAAGAAACACCATCCTTTAGCCACCAAGATTTATCCAATTTGGATATGCATAATATCTATCCAATTGAACTATATACCCTTGGTGCTCTGTTTCTCATTGCCCTGCCTCTTTCTACTTTTAACCCACATGATCTATCCCATAATCAAGGTGCTTTTTATTCTCAAGACCAAAACCTGCAATGTAACTTTACTATTTAATACTTCTAGTGATTCAGTGAGACAAACACATCACACTAAAATGAAAGAGAAATTAAAGACATGCCTATTCAATGAGTATTTTTCTGGTCATTGTTACCCAGAGTAAAGGCATGTCCAAAGCCCTATTCAATGGCCATCTACATACTGCTGACCATTATTTTAGGCTTTGAAATAAACACTTTAACTCCAACCCTGTGTTACACTAACAACAAGATAGAGTAATAGGAAAATGATTTGAAATTTGAGCGAACATTTACCTTTCTTCTTAAAATGCTTAACAAAGAAACACCATCCTTTAGCCAACAAGTTTTATCCAATTTGGATATGCATAATATCTATCCAATTGAACTATATACCCTTGGTGCTCTGTTTCTCATTTCCCTACCTCTTTCTACTTTTAACCCACGTGAACTATCCCATAATCAAGGTGTTTTTTATTCTCAAGACCAAAACCTGCAATGTAACTTTACTCTTTAATACTTCTAGTGATTCAGTGAGACAAACACATCACACTAAAATGAAAGAGAAATTAAAGACATGCCCATTCAATGAGTATTTTTCTGGTCATTGTTACCCAAAGTAAAGGCATGTCCAAAGCCCTATTCAATGGCCATCTTCATACTGCTGAGGGAAGCTTGATCCTGATCTTTTCTTGTAGAAGAAGAGTTCTTCCATGTTTTTTGAACCTATTTTCAAATCTGACTCAGAGGAGAATCTTTATTTCTTTGTGACACTTCAATTATTGAAAATCACCCTCCAAAATCCAAAGAAAATGAAAAAATGATTTCACACCGCTTGAGTATTTTTGTTATATTGTTAGTGTAAAAAAGCTAAAGTCACAATTGAATCTTTGTTCAGCCTCATTTCGCCTTGATTGGAGAAGTTGATGTCCAGGTTCGTTCTCTGCTTCTGTGGGTGACTTTGATATAGATCATAGCAGAGCACGACTCCAGTTTCATGAATGAATCAAATGACATAATTTCCTTCTGCTGCTTGAGCTATTGAAATACCCCAAACACATACACATTACAGGAATCCATCATCATCATCATCGAGAAAAAAAAAATTCAAGCCCACTCGAATATTTTCACAGAGTAAAGACCCGATCAAACCGATGTTTGTAGCTTTAAATGACATCATATTTCCTCAATTGGTGAAGTTGATGTGTCATCTCTTATTTGTCATTAGGGATCAATGATACACAATTCTATCTGTAAAAATTAAAAATGCAACAACAACAAGGTTGTTACACAAGAATATAAAACATTGCACAAATACAAGTACGCAGAGAATGAAAGAAGAACATTGGAAGTGAGAAGTAAATGACCATTCATTGTATTTCAGCAAGAAGACACCCTTTTTATTAGATTGGACTAAGTTTGTTTACAACAAGAGACTTGATATTTCATTTTTATTTAGTTAACTGCCTAAGAGAAAAATCATGTTAATTCTTTATTAGGAACTGCCCTGCTCAGCTGGATTGGCCAGGGGAGTTTACAATAGAAACAACTATGGGTGCCCTCTTTGGTGGCCCAATCAACTAATTTTTAAAGTATAAGGCTTAGCAATCTATGTATTTCACATTTTGGAAGTTCTTGTTGCATGTACACCTCTACTCGGACAGTAAAGTACCGAACTGCACTGGTCTATACAAGTTGGGAAAAGATCCAAGTTACTTTGAAGATTTAAAACAAAACAAAGATTACAGTGTAGAAATGAAAAACACAAAATCAAATTTTCTACAAAAACAACTCTCAAATCTATACAGGTCCAAGAGCTTTCCCCAAACTAAAAATATTCTACTTCAAAAACACAACTCACTTCTTTCCATCTACTCCCATTCATTGCATCTCATTTATATCATTGCTAGCTCGTTTCAAGCAAAACTACCCCCTTAAAGAGCAAAACATACGAGGGAAACAATGCTTAAGACAATTTTACAACATGACTAACTTTTCACAACAATGTGTAGAGCAATTCAATGTATAGAGACTAGAAACAATTAACATTGATACATTATACAAATGAAATAAATTGATTAACAACTTCCAAGCTCTTTTCCTGTAATGTTATTCATACTGCAAATATTCCAAATTCATACATGATAAGGCTCATCTTATAAAAACCAATCCAATACAAATCTTTTCTTGTAATGTTTCTCTAGTTTCACCCATTGCTACGCCATTGGAGAACTCTAACCCACAATCAACTGCCCGAGAGTGGATTACCACATGTAACAGACACTAGAATGAAAAACCTAGTGCTAAGGAATAGTTTGGACTTCCATGAATCTGGCTTCCTTTTCCTTCTTAGGTGATGGACTGATCACCGTTACTTGCAGTCCAAAATCTTTGCCAAGTTTCATAGCCATGTGTTCCAAACTGCCAAGGCTTTTTCCAGGCTCTGTCATTTGGAGGTATTTCATGGGGCTGTATACAATTATACCCACACATAGAAATGGGGATGTTGCATGAAACGACAAAGTCTCCCATATCTTCACTACAAATCAACACCATAGATTTGATTAAAACTATGCTTGGTCGAGATATAAAATAAAAATGGTTACAATGCATAAATTGGGAAAACTATGTATCATACCTTTGGTCACAAACTATCAAGGATGAGTAACCTCCAAAGGTGGGAGACCCATCCACATTAATGGCGTTATACCTCAAAACAATATTCTCACTATTCGACAACACAAGTATTCCAACAGAGGATGAACACCTTCAATAACCACTCACATAACCAGATCAAAGATCAACACATCGATGTTTTCACGTGGACGGGGAAACATCCACGGCCCCAACCAACGCGGCCACTTCGAGCAGTTTATTAATGCAAAGAAAAAGATTACAGAGAGATTTTACAAGAGAGTTTCTCACAATCGAACATCGACAAATGACCCTCCATGCTCTTTAAATAGAGATCATGGACCAATCAGGTGTTAAGCCACGGATCAATGGTCATTAAGATCGAGGAGAGTATGAATCGTCAGATCACTCTATGTCGGGAACATATCGTGACCGTCGGATTTCCTAACTACAAATGCATACTAATGCATACTAAAGAAACACACTAGAAAACACACTTTTACCTAACGACACAATAGACCAAATAGATCTTACTAACTTCTAAGTGTCTAAATATCCTAACATCCCCCCTTAAGAACAAATTGGGATAGGATTGAAGGATTTACAATAGTGACACAATAAGAGAAGGAAGGAGGCATTAGAGCCTATCCCCCCTTAATGACAACTTCATGAACTCCTAACATAGATCGAAGTTTGGAAAACTTCGCTTCTATAAGAGACTTTGTGAAAATGTCTGCAACTTGATCTTCTGTAGGGCAAAAGAGCACTTCAATAACTTGATCATGAATGAGCTTTCTGATGAAGTACATGTGTAGCTCGATGTGTTTTCTACGCTGATATTCAACTGGGTCTTTGGCAAGATTGATGGCACTCTGATTGTCACACCAAAGGCTGGTCGGATGCTGGTGCTGGAATCCAAACTCTGAAAGGATCTGTCGAAGCCACATGGCTTCTTGACTTGCATTTACCATTGCTCGGTACTCTGCTTCTACTGAAGAAAGTGCAATAGCCTGTTGTTTCTTACAGGCCCAAGTGGCAGGTCCTGAACCAAGGCTGAAAACATAACATGCAGTAGACCTCTGATCATCAGGGTCACCAACCCAATCTGAATTGGTGAAACCAACCAATAAAGGAGTCCCCCTTGAACTATAATGTATCCCAAATTGAACTGTACCATGAACATAGCGAAGTATCATTTTAACTGCTTTCCAATGGATTTCATGGGGTGTTTTCATATATCGGGCCACAAGACCAACATCAAAGGAAAGATCAGGATGGGTATGAGTCAAGTATAAGAGGCTACCAACTAACTGACAATACAGGGTGGTATCATCTTTAAGAGAAGTACAGGTGGCAGAAAGCTTGACTCCAGACTGGAAGGGAGAAGGGGTTGGTTTACAATCGTCCATGTGAAAGTGACAAAGAAGGTCACAAGCATACTTAGACTGGGAAAGAAAAATTCCTTCATTGGTTTGCAAAACTTGGAGGCCAAGGAAATAGGGCAAAAATCCTAAGTCTGTCATTTAAAATTTCTTCTTAAGGTTGGTTTTCACATGGTTTAAAAGTTTTGAGTCAATACCAATAAGGATAAGGTCATCAACATAAAGGACAAGGATTATGAGATGGATTCCTACTTTCTTGGTATAGACATTAGGATCAGAATAGCATCTAGAGAATCCAGTGGCAATAAGAAAGCTATCCATGTTGGCATACCAAGCTCGGGGAGCTTTCTTGAGACCATAAAGAGATTTCTTGAGGCAACAAACAAGGCTAGAGTCATTTTGGACATAGCCAGGAGGTTGTTCCATGTAGATTTATTCTTGCAAATCTTCATGCAAGAAGGCGGATTTAACATCCATCTGATGGACCTCCCATTTATGTGAGGCAACAAGGGCAAGAATAAGGCTGATGGAATTCATTTTTGCTACAGGGGAAAAGGTTTCATTATAGTCAATTCCTTCAACTTGGGAAAATCCTTTGGAAACTAACCGAGCCTTGTGTCTTTCAACACTTCCATCTGATGCATACTTAGTTCTGTAGACCCATTTGCATCTAACAAGTTTTCCTCCTTTTGGAAGAGGTACAAGATCCCAAGTATCGTTTTCCATTAAAGAACGATACTCTTCATTCATTGTTGTATCCCAATCTGGATGACCTGAAGCTTCTGCAAATGTCTCTGGATCATGAGTTTCTGAAAATTGAGCCAAAAGAGAAGAGGCTTGCTGGAACTGTGAACGTGTCCGACGCTGATATGAAGGATCACCGACAATATCACCAGCTGCTTCTTGTGTTGAATGGACCCATCGAGGAAGCGGTGGAGATGGTGTTGGTTCAGGTTCAAAGGACTCATCTGGAGGAGGGTGAGCAAGCAGAGGTGGATTTTCATCATCCCTGTCATCATCTGAAGAAGAAACCAGATCATAAGAAGGCACAAACGTCGAAGATGGCTCGCAGTCCGAAGAAGGCACACTCGCCGAATTAGGCTCGCAGGCCAAGAGATTTTCATCAAATTTAGCATCTCTTATAATAATAATTTCATTACAATATGATTGAAGAAGTTTGTAACCTTTGACATCTTCAGAATAACCAACAAATATACACTTCT
>ML794171.1:209074-222653 GCA_009831015.1 Picea engelmannii
AAACCCCAAAAATGACTAATAGAACTCTGAAAACGGATCATGGCTCATCCGGGCATGATCTCTTCTACATGTGGCCATAAGCTTCCCTGAGCTTCTCTTTGGAAAAAACACCTATAAAAGTCCTCAACAGCCTCTGAAACCTGTCCCAATGTGTTCAGAGCATATCAATTAGCCAAAAATGATTATTCAATCATAGAAAACAAACATAGGCTCACCAAACATGTCCTTGATCAATGAGGGCTTAAAGCTCCCTGGAGCTTCCTGAAACTTCAACGGTGCAAAACCTGCAAAAGAAGTCTTCAAATGGCCTTGATAACAGTTCCAATGGATTCAGGACGTCCAAGAACCCCTAGCTGGGCTTTTACGGCACCTCAATTGGCCAAAAGATGAAGAAGTTAGGCCTCCTCCATTTTCCTCCTTCAACCTTGCTGAAACTGGTTCGCCAAAATGCACCCTTCTTCAATGAACCTGGCACACACGCCATTTAAGGCGTAAAAACCCGGCACCGGGTGCAACCGCGCCAATGATGCAAACCGTAGAACGGTTAGGGCGCCTCCAGCCCCTAACCGCCTAGCACCTGGGCACATGGTCATATGACCTTGCGCTATAATAAAAAGGGCTTAACGGTTATAAAACCATGTAACTCCCTCCGCTCTGGTTAGGGTCACATGGGTAAAGGCATACGACCGTATGCAAGGCGGTGGTTAGCACCCATCCGAACTATGTCGTAATAAACCCCACGCAATATAACAATCGGTCACATGTTATGTAATAGGACCATGGGTTACAATTTTTTTAAAAACCCCGCGCGCCAACCATTACACCCACGCGCACATATGTTATACCATGGTTCTATGCAATATAATAAGACCAAGGGTCATGTGTTATAAAACCCATGTGCCAATGGTCGGGATACAATATATATATAACACGGTCACATAACAAATCAAACGACCACGGGCCAGGGCTAAGCCTCGGCCCGACCCCGCCCATATGTACACCATATGCAATTCAAATAAATTAAAATACATATACATAATAAGAACTATACGGCGACATATTGGTCGGGTGAATGTTATGAAGTCTCTACACGATGGGGAGGTCCGGGGGTCGAACCCCACGACCTCCATAAAATTTTGATCAACTAACCAATAAACCATTAGCCAATAAAGGGGTGCCATGTGGCAGCCCATGACTGGGCCACGTGGCACCTTACCATTCGCCAAAATCATGCCACGTGTCGCAATATAACTCGCCCAACTGTCAGCCAATCAAAAACCGCCACATCAGCAGGTGCCATGTCACCATACGGTCGCCACATCAGCATGTACGGACTCTGCCACGTCAACCTGTACGGACTGTACGGACTGCCCAGTCAGCGTCCCTTTTTTTACCTGTTTGACATTTCGAACAGATCGCGATATCTCTCGCTCCCGATGTCCGTTTGAGATGAAATGAATTGCGTTGGGTTCGTGACGACGAGGGATACACTCATGTCCGATTTGAAGCGATTATGAGAACGTTGATTTTTGAGCTAAAATTTTAGCCCTGGTCCAGATTTTGATCAACCATTGAGCCTACTGATTTTTATTTTCTGAGGCAAAATACCTCAAATATGTTTCCAAACACTTGTTGACAACTTCCATTTGGCCATTAGTCTGGGGATGATAAGTTGTGCTGCGATGCAATTCTGTGCCTTATATCTTGAATATTTCTTGCCAAAAATTGCTTGTGAAATTTGGGTCGTGATCAGAAACAATAGAGTGCGGCATGCCATGAAGCTTGAAGACCTGATCCATGAAGATTTGAGCCACCATGGATGTTGTAAACGGGTGTTGAAGGGGATAGAAATGAGCGTACTTGGAAAAGTGATCAACAACCACCATGATGATGGATTTATTTCCCGATTTGGGTAAGTCGGTAATAAAATCCATAGAGATATCCTTCCAAATAGCAGGTGGAATCGGCAACAATTGTAGTGTGCCCGACGATTTAACTGTTTCTCCCTTGTTGTGTTTATACACGTCACATTCAGCTACAAAATTATGAATGTCCTATTTCATACCATCCCAGAAAAGGGAACGTTTGACCCTGTCATAGGTTTTGGTGAACTTGGAGTGCCCTGCTATGGGTGTAGCATGAAGCTCAGAAAGTATTGTGGATTTAAGCTTTGATTGTTTACTTAAATACAAATGGCCTTTGTATCGAAGTTCCTCATGGAGCCAAGAGTACCCTGGGGAAGCTGGAGCATTGGACTGCAATTGCTGGATCAACTGCGAACTTTTGGGGTCTTGTAGTCATTCCTGGCGAACGACTTGGAGCCAATCTAGTACAATGAATGAAACAGAAAAAAGGGATCCTTCATATTCATATTTTCGGGAAAGTGCATCCGCAGCCACATTGTCTTTGCCTTTCTTATAAATGATCTCATAATCATATCCAAAGAGTGCAGTCACCCATTTTTGTTGTTCTGGGGAGGAAATGCGTTCTTCCAGAAAATACTTGAGGCTTTGATGGCCTGTCTTAATTTGGAACCATTGCCCCAATAGATAAGGACGCCACAGATCCACGACATGCAGAATAGCCAACATTTCCTTTTCATAGATGGATTTTCCCAGATTTATTTCAGATAGTTGCTTGCTGGTAAAGGCCAAAGGTCGAACCTCTTGCATAAGGACAACACCAATTCATTTCCCTGAGGCATCACATTCCAACACAAAGGTCTTTGTGAAATCGGGAAGGGCGAGGAATGGAGTGGTGCACATGGCCATATTCAAGGTTTGAAAAGCTTGAGCAGTGGCTGGAGTCCAAGTGAAAGAGTTCTTTTTGAGGAGAGCAGTGAGAGGTGCTATAATCTTCCCATAATTCTTAACAAACTTGCGATAATACCCCGTTAAGCCTAGAAATCCACGCAAGCTCTTAAGAGTCTTTGGGTGAGTCCAATCTTGCATAGCTTCAATCTTCTTAGGATCCACCCTGACGCCATCTTTTCCAACTAGATGACCCAAGTATTCGACTTCCGAGGCGCCAAAAGCACATTTAGACTGTTTCGGGAAAAGTTGGTGCTGAGAGAGTAGATGGAGAACTCGATCCACATGAGCAATATGGTATGTCCAATTTTTTCTATAGATTAGGATATCATCAAAGAAAAGTAAGACAAAATGGCAGAGAAAAGGATAGAAGACATGATTCATGAGGTTTTGGAAGGTAGAGGGGGCATTACACAAGCCAAAGGGCATGACCAAAAACTCATAGTGGCCCTCATGAGTTCTAAACGAAGTCTTGGGAATATCTGCCTCTTTCATACGTATCTGGTGGTAGCCCAAACGAAGATACAGTTTAATGAAGAATTGGGCGCCACTCAATTCATCCAGGAGGTCATCAATGACAAGAATGGGGAATTTGTCTTTGATGGTAAGTTTGTTGAGGGCACGAAAGTCAGGACACATTCGCCAAGAACCTTCTTTCTTCAGGACCATGACCACATGAGATGAATAGGGGCTCGTACTAGTGCGGATAATGCCTGCATTAAGGAGTTCCTGGACCATTTTCTCAATTTCATTTTTTTGGGAAAAGGGGTGATAATACAGACGGATATTGGGAGGAAGTCTTCCTGGTACAAGGGGAATGGAATGATCATGAACACCACTTGAAGGAGGGAGGCCTTGGGGAGTGGAAAAGACTAATTAATGTTTAGAAAGGATGGCTTGGAGGTCTTGCGGTACAGAAGGTGTCTCTGTTGCTTGTATGGCATGGAGTTGGGCGATAACACCAGGATGACCCTTTTTGAGCAGCTTTTCCATGCGATGGGAACTAATGATCTCAGGTGAACCTGTGGTAATGCCTTGGAACTTATATTGGTGGCCCTCTTGGTCGAATTGCATGGTTAAGTCTTTAAAATCCATGAGAATGGGACCCAAAGTCCTTAGCCAGTCTGCACCCAACACAATGTCACAACCTCCCATATCGATAGCAAACATATGGGATTTCAGGTGGTAGTCACCAATTTGGAGGTGCACATTTTCACAATGCCCTCCACATTTCATGGAACCACCATTGGAAATCATGATTTGGAAATTATTGACGGCATGGATGTAGCAATGAGTTTCTTGGGCAATGCGGCAATGAATAAAATTATGGGTGCTGCCACTATCAACTAGAATGATGACCTTCCGATGCTTGATGTAACCAATTAGCTTGAGGGTTTGGGGAGTGGAGAAGCCAGTGAGAGCATTAAGGGAAATGACTGGTTCTACTTCGGGAGGGTCTGAGGGAGGGGTTATGTCAGTGGATTCAGGTGATTCAGACATAGAGGGTGTTTCTTCATCTTCTTCTGAAATCTCCTCAAAGATGGCCATAAAAATCTTTTGTTCTTTACACTTGTGGCCCGAGAAATATTTGTCATCACAATTATAAGAAAGGCCTTTGAGTTGGCGTTCATCCATTTCATCCCGGGTCAATTTTTGGATCTTTAGTGGAGCAAAGGGAGTAGTGGGATTTATTGGTTTAGGGCGAGGGATGAAGGAGGGTTTGCGGTTTTGAGAAGATACAACCTGTTGTGTTTCTTTAGCTCTTTTGGTAGCCTCCACCCAACTCTCAGGCTGAGCCATGAGGACATGGGCCCAAATTTCATCCTTGAGGCCGTTGATAAAACACTCTTAGAAAAAGGCACCACACATGCTCTCTGTTCTAAAAGCCAGGCACTCAAAGGCAGCTATAAAGTATTCCACTATTCCTAATTGTTTTAGCTTTGTCAAATGGCCCAAATGGTTGGTGTCAGTGTCAAAGCGTTCATAAAGCTCTGCCACAAATTGTGTCCAAGCAATATACCCTTGACGAGAATTTTTTCTCCATTGCCACCATTGCCAATGTTCTTGATCTAGATGGAGAACACCATACCGGAGTTTGGACAAGTGATCTGTAATGCTGTATAAAGAGAAGTAATGTTCAATTTGGGTTACCCAACTAGTGGGGTCCGAGCCATCAAATTTGGTCACATCCACCCGTGGAAGGTGTAGGTCACATTGAAAGTGATGGTTCTACAAGGTATGGGAATGAGAGGAATGGTCACCTTCAGTATGTGGGGGTGAGGAAGAGGAAGGGTTATCTGTAGGGATATGCAGTTTGGTGCAGAGTGTCGAAAAGACTGATTCAAGCTGGGTGGTGAGGTCTTGTTTGATTTCTCCTATTGAGGATTGCATGGTTGTATTGATGGCGATGACATTGGCACTGAGTTGCTTCACTTCTTGTTGGGTCTCAATGAGACCAGACTACAAGGTGTTGAAGCGAGCTTCCAAGTCTTGGCTACGAGTATGGGCCATGAGGATGGGGGAACTGAAAAGGGGTGGGCAGGGTAAAATTTTTTGTCGAAAAAATGATATGGATGAATGTGATAAGGGTGAAGAGATGAATACTGCAAAGAGGAAATTCCCAAATGCTTAACCAGAAAGAAATGTGTATTTACTTTGCAACGCGAACATAGTTGCGCGATGATAGATCTTGTCTGTTTTAATTTGTTTATGTTTCTGTCCCCAAGGGTTAGGTATTCAAGGGTTCTACAGATAAGGGTTTTCCCTATGCTATAGCTCTCTGATATACATGCGGTGTCCAACATTAGTACTTGGCCCAATATCTCAGGGCACTAACTAAGGAGGATAAACCGTACCCTTAGCTGTACTACCAGACTACCCAGGTACTAGAGAGTATCTTCCCGAGTGTTGTTCTCGGTGACACTATAGTAGTCAGGCGGCCGATCGGCTTATCTAAAGAGGGATTCAGGTAATCTAGGCCAATCCATACACAGCTGTTGTATGATGCGCTACCACTCGAAGGGGTACCAACAGGGGTTACAAGGGTGGCCAACAGATGTGCGCTTAAGTACCACTTATATTTCCTGCGTGTATGAATCCCTCAACCACGGGTTTATGCGCGTAACGACAGATCTCTGTGTCTTAAAGATGCCAGAATACGTCTCTACCCTGAAAAAAATTTAACCCACACTTTCTGCCAAGGAAAGTGCTCTGATACCACTTGTAATATACCAGATATAAAATGTATGCAGAATAGAAATAAAATGCTAGCAATGGAAGAATAACAACAATATAACCAGAACATTCACCACAATAACACTGAAATGATATAAGAATAACAACAGAAATAACACTTTGAATCTGAAAGAAATGTTCACGGGCCTCTTTGAGGGGGTAACCTCCAGTTGAGCAGAGCTCTATTACAATAATATCCAAGCTAGGGTTCTCACACCCTCGACTCTTATTTATACTAAAAAGAAGCATATAGAGGAAGATCCTTCTAGAAGCAGAAGCTTCTATTAGGTCTTCTTACATCCACCTTATTCTATTTTATTGAAAGGCCTTATTAATATTCACCTTTATTACATCTGAATATATTTTTCTACTTATGTGCGGGTTAAGACCCTAACAGGTTCTCTGGTATTAGGCCTGATCAGAAGCAAATAACAGATAAGGTAGACGCACCCATGTTTGACTATGCACTCCATCGACCCACCATCTCTCCTGTACAGTGTGATGTTTGCTTCCATTGGATCGAGCGGTATTACACAGACATCCTTGTCCTTCAGACCTGAATTAAATCGCTTACTGCTCAAAATGATTTGTTAAGACAAGAAAATCTGGACCTCAAGGTGCACGCAGAGAGGAAATCTAAACGCATCAAGAGAGAAGGAAACATAGTAATAAAAAAATGCAACAAGTGTCAAGGCGATAGTAAATTCTGAACTACCTGACCCATCTTTAGTCAATTTTTGAAATGGTAAAACAATTTTTCCTCTTATTTTATGTGTGTTATCTATTTCAAAATAGTTCGTTTTGGAATTCGATTTTATTGCTAAATTAAGACTGGCTACAAAATCTTCGATTCTATAGCCAAGTCTCTTTGTAAATAAAAATTAGAAATTGGTTGTGAATGATTTTCTAATTTATTAAATTTCTTTTGTCTTTTCAGGAAGTAGGGAATTTTGTTGTTGATCATCTGGAGAAAATACATTTGATTATGCATCTGAATGATTAGTAGTCTCTTTTATGTTTGTCTTGTAAATAACTTTGATCTATCTTGGATAAAAATTAACTATGTTATAAAGTGGTTTCTAAATCCACTATTTTTGTAATATTTTTGATTTTATGAAATCTTATCCTATCCTGTGAGTTAGGAGAAGGTGATCTCAAGTCACTTTAAATACTGTTCATTTTGTAAATAACAAACATCTTTGGTTGGAACTGATTATAGGCATGTAACTTCCAGAACTACATGGACAACTAATTCGCATTTTGGCTTTAGACTGATGTGACAATTGTTCCATATATGTTTTGCCTTTTTATTTTATGAGATATAGATATGTTACACAACTTTATATTCTTCAACATATTATATTTCATTTTATTAAATGCTTTAAATATTGTCTATAACTTGTTGTTTCACATATTATCACTTTGATCATCATATCAATTTTAATATCAGGATTTTACGTTTGATGTTAGTTGGTTGATGAAATAAATTCTTTACATTAATTTTTTTTGTTATTGTAATCATTCATAATTATAAGATCACTGGATCATAAGTGTCTACTATTTTGTTCTTATATCCTAGTTGTCAATAGACACCTTGAATTTATTTGAGAGACATTAGTACGAGCCTGTTGCAAATTTCTTTCATAGGCGATACAACTGGAATTTTGGATCATACAGAAACAATAGATGTGCATTAAGAAACTAGCAACAAGTTAGCTTTATTTGCTTCTAATTCTCGTCATTTTATTTATTAGTAAAGAAGGGTAGTCTTTGATCGTCTTTGACCATCACTCTCTCTTTGTTTCAAATCATGTTTTATTTATAATTCTTAGATATGTGATTATAAAATAGAAAATACAAAAAAATATGTGCTTTCTTTATCTACTTTTGAGAACGATTACAAAACATTGATTTTGCAAGGCTTTCAGTAAAACTTGCAACCTGTAATTATTTTGTTCATAAATGACACGTTCATATTTACCTTTCTATTTAATACACTTGTAAATAATTAGATTAAAGTATATATATTATTATATTTTTAGCATTATAGTGCCCTAGCCCGTATCAGACAACCTGGTAGGGCACTTAATCAACCCCCTGACTTCTCAGATATCCGAGAACAACTTGAAGGCACTGGTCTGCTCCAAAACCCATTAGGTGAACACACTACTAATCCTACCAAAACACCTATTCTTAGAGTCGGGGGATCTGGTATTCCACCTTACCCACCTGGTTCATCTCCATCTTCTTCAGGAGGAGAATCATCTGACGAAGGCGGTTCCTCGTCTGAATCATCTCAGCCTTCGACACCACTAATGCCCATGGGAAACCAAAACAATCATGCCTGACCTTGGCTCGATCAAGATGTTGTGGTTGTGCCCAGACCTCAACACCCATTACCAAAACACCCGGAGAAATGGTTGCCTAAATTTGATCCAGATTCTAAACAGTCTGCTAAGGATCACATAAAAAAGTTTATGTTGGCCATTAGACTTTGAAATGTAGAGCATGAAGATATAGTATGAAAACTCTTTCCTTATACATTTGAGGACAATGCATCCACATGGTATTTTTCCCAACAATCCCAAACCATTGTCTCTTGGGACAAGTTTGAAACATGTTTCTAAGAGAAGTTTGGAGATGATAAATCTCCTGAAGTCTTGGTTACGGAGATCTCCAGTCTAAAAGTGAATCCTAAGGAGAAAGTTAAAGATTTTAACCAGAGATTTCTTACGTTAAAAAATAAAATCCTCGCAGATTCAATGCTCGCTGAAAGCCTAATTGTCGCGTATTACACCAAGGCTCTACATAATAACATAGAAATTAGGGTCAAAAGGTATAAAAAGAACACATTGTTGGAATCCTTTGAGGAGGCAAGCCAAATTGAAAAGGATATATTAAGCTTAAAAGACAATCTGAATAGTGAAGATGAAACAACTTCATCCTCTAAAAAGAAAATAGAAATCCTTACTAGGCCTCCTCAAGCTAAAAATCAACCAGAAACTTTAGACTTAGAAAGATTGCAGAAAGATTTCCAGAAATTCAGGTCGTGGAATTGAAGAGATCGGCCAAGGAGGCATCCTTAAGCAAAGGAAGTTTTAAACCTCCTTTCATAAAACCTTTTCCTCCCAATTGGCCAAACCTGACCACTGAAGGTCTAAATTTCGAAATATTGTAGTACGCTTTGCAAACCATCTTAGAAGCACATGATAATTTTGTTTCTTCCCCTCCTGAAAGTTCTAAAGACGTAGCTGAGGAAGAAGTACCAGAAGAGGAGGAATCATCCCTCAATATCTTTGGTCACCTCTCTGACAATATTTTTCAAGCAAATTTTGAAACTGTCCACCCCTACAACACAAGAAGCAAGACACAGAACAAACCTTCTTCTGAAGTGAGTAATAATGTGTTTCCAAAATAGTCGAAGAAAGTTGAAATTAAACAAAGTTTAGCATCCCCTATTTTAGAATATGATTTAATTGAAGATCTGAAAAAACTGAGGGCTAATATTTTTTATTTTGAGCTGCTGAAATTTCCCCTTATTTTGCAGAAAATGCTTCAAAGTATAGTTGAAAACAGTAAAAACAGTGATCCTAGCAGCAAGAAAACTACATAAATTGGTTCAAAAATAGCCAAAAGGACCCCAACTAAAACGACATCTGAACCTCCAGATAAAAGGGATTTAGCTGAAAAAACTGTATCAAATGTAGATAAAATTGTTTTAGGGACAACAGTTAAAAATCAACAGAATTATGTTGTTAACAGTCGGAAAAATGTCCTTCCTTTCTTGTTAACCTTTGAAATTTTTATAGGAATGTACATAATTGTATGGTCGATTCCGGTGCTTCGTCAAATGTGATGCCTCTATCTGTTTGTCAAAAAATTATCGCAGAAGTCAAACCTTCTGATCTAAAAATCATTCAGCTTGATCGAAAAAACATCAAGGTAATTAGTGAGCTTAAGAATGTTCTGGTTAGATTATCTTCCAATCCTAAGGTTCACCAGATTATTGACATTATTGTTTGTGACATCCCTAAAGTCTATGGTTTGTTCTTGAGCAAGGACTGGTCTGAATAACTGCATGGTTACTTTGCCACAGATTGGTCTCATTTGTGGCTGCCAGAAAATGGATAGCCAAATAGAATCATGATAAATAGAGAATGTTATATTAAGCACACTATGACGGATCTAAATGATGAAAATGAATCGTTTACCGCATCTGCTAATTCATTTGAAACACAAGGAATGAACACCTTCTTTGGTAATTTCATGACCGAAATTTCTTCTATTACTGATCTTAGGCAGCAATCAGAAATTATGACTTATGCTCAGACATCAGCACTGTCGAGTATGCCAAGCACTGCTGACGAAGCTCAAATATGGTCATTTTACTTTGATGGATCCAAATCCAAAGAAGGAGCCAATGCAAGATGTGTACTCATCGACCCTGCAGGTAATAAGACTTTTATCACTTGCAGGTTAGAGTTTGAGTGTACTAATAACACCACAGAATACAAAGCACTTCTACAAGGGCTTAGAGAAGATTTGGATATGGACGTGCATAATTTAATGGTATTTGGTGATTCATAAATCGTGGTTAGGCAGGTAATAAACTCCATACATTTCTTATCATCACATCTGAAAAGCTACCAAACTGAGGTATGGAGTTTAATGCAATTTTTTTTAGCATTCAACATAAATTCCATTCCTAGACTAAGTAATTCAGAGGCTGATTTATTTGTTAATGTCGCTTCTAAACTTTTTCCCATAGAAGGTCTTTCTCCTAATGCGTTTTCGATTTAATTGTTGTTAAGGTCGTCGATCCTGGATAACATCACCAATTGGAGAGTGTTCGACGATGACCAACAGATCATCAACTTCTTGCATATGGAAGACACCTTCCAAGGTGTAGTCATCGATGAAGGCACTCATGATGAAAACCTCCAAAATTTCACGGTAATATAAGATCCTAGATCTCCTAAATCAACATCTGATCTGGTAAAATCTATCCCCAGATCCGTTGTAAGACTAGAGAATTTTTATGACTTTCATGATAAATTTAGAGGGCCAGTAAATTGTAAAACGAATAGTTCTTCTTTATTTTATGAGACGGTTAATTTAGGGACAAAGGAAAATCCTCAAAATATTAATTTGGGAACAGGATGCTCCGAGCAAGAACGATCTTCTTTTATAAAATTGTATAAAGAATTCAAAGACGTTTTTTCCTGGACATATGATGATTTGAAAACATTTGATCCTAATATCATACAACATGTCATCCCCATGAAACCCCGGACCCATCCTTTTCAGCAGAAATTAAGAAAGATGCACCCTAAATTAGAACCTACTGTTAAAAAAGAACTAAATAAATTACTAACTGCAAAGATAATTTTCCCGGTAAGACACACACAATGGGTGTCTAACCTAGTCCCTGTAAGGAAGAAGAGTGGTGAAATTCAACTCTGTGTCAATTTTCGTAACCTAAACCAAGCATATGATAAAGACAACTACCATGTTCCTCCAATGGAACAAATTCTACAGCATGTATCTAGTCTTGAAAGCCTGTCTTTGTTAGACGGCTTTTCGGGATACAACCAGGTCCTCATGTCTCCCTCAAATCAGCTTAAAACCACCTTTCGCACCCCATGGGGCACTTATGCCCATAGGAAAATGCCTTTTGGACTAATTAACGTCGGCTCCACTTTTCAAAGAGAAATGGACATTGATTTCGATGGCCTCATAAACCAATCAGTCATGGTCTATCTTGATGATGTCACTGTCTTCTCTAAAAACAAGAAAGATCACTTGGCGCACCTTAGGGCTATCCTAGAACGATGTCGTAAGTATGACATATCTCTCAACCCTAATAAATCAGTCTTTGCAATAGAACAAGGAAAACTTCTTGGGTTTATAGTGTCCAAAGACGGAATTATTATCGACCCTGAAAGAACCCAAGATATTTATAAACTCCCCCCGCCCCCCTCTTCCAAAAAATCCATGCAGTCATTTTTAAGAAAGATTAATTTCGTCAGAAGATTTGTCCCAAGTTTTTCAGAAATGGTAAAACCATTACAGAATTTAATCAAAAAGGATTTTCAGTACCCTGGGGACCACAAGAAAGTCAATCTTTTGACTCCATTAGAAAAACAATAGTAGAAGTTCCTTCCTTGATGAGCCCCGATTTTTCCCAAGATTTCACGCTTTACACCTTTGCTTCTGACTGACCTTACGTTGTTGTGCTAACATAGAAAAATGTTGAAAGTAATGAGATACCCATTGCATTCATGAGCTCATTTTTCAAAGGGGCAGAGATTAACTACCCAACAGTGGATCAACAAGCATATGTTGTTTTCAAAGCAGTAAAACAATTCCGATCGTACTTGCTGAAATCCAGAACGAAGGTTATTGTTCCCTACCCAACTGTAAGAAACCTGTTAGTACAAAAAGAACTGGGTGAGAAAAGGGAAAATTGGATGACGTCTTTACAAGAATATGACCTCGAAATAACCCGTGCTCAGATTTTTAGAGGTCAAGGCTTGTGTAAACTAGTCACTGATTTAGTTAAAGAACATGAAAGTCAAATTAACACCTTAATTGTGAATCAACACAATGAAAATCAAATCAGCTGTGCACAAGTTACTACCAATTCTTGGTATGAAAATATTAAATTTTATTTGACACATGGATCTTCTCCTCACTATCTTGATCCTAAGAACAAAAGAGCACTAAGGCTAAAATTTGCATCTTTCCAGTTGCAAAATAATGTATTATTCAGAAAGAATTTTGATGGTGTTCTTATGCGCTATTTAGAAAAGGAAGAATCAGAAAAAGTACTATCTGAACTTCATTCAGGTGAAGCCGACGGTCACTTCGATGGAGATACCATTGCTCACAAAGTGCTCAGAGTTGGGTACTATTGGCCCACTTTGTTTAAAGATGCCCATATGTTGTGTCGCAAATGCATAATCTGCCAAAAGGTCGCAGGATGAGTCAAAAAGGCACCATTCCCTTTGTAGCCTGTTATTGTAGATTCACCTTTTCAGTAGTGGGATCTTGACATCATAGGACCAATTAACCCTTCTTCTTCACAACAACACAAGTATATCATTACAACAATGGATTATTTTACCAGATGGTCCGAAGTTGCACCTTTGAAAGTGGTGAATACAAAGCAGGTAGTATCTTTCCTCAACTCTCATATCATCACCCGGTTCGACCTTCCCGAATGTTTTGTTACAGGTATGAAATAACTGAGAGGGGGGGGGGTGAATCAGTTATTGTAAATTATTAACAATATCTCTCAATTTTATCTTCGAATCATTAATCTTAATGGCAGCAAGTCTTTACTGTGAAAGCCAGTGTTATAAACATAAAGCATATAGCATAAAGAACAAAAATCACACACAACATTCATTCACAAGTATGAGACACAGATTTTTCAAGAGGAAACCCAACCAGGGAAAAAACCTCGTCTTCTTAAGATGTTCAGCAAGCACCAACTTCGTTACAACTCATCTTTCATGAGCACCAACTCATAG
>ML794171.1:238003-248284 GCA_009831015.1 Picea engelmannii
TCAAGAAAGATAAATGCACATAACAGTCATGAAAGGTCTAATTTTGAATATGGAAGAGGACATGGTAAAACTAGTCAAAATAATATAAACTACTCTTACAACATATTTGACACCTTAAGATATGAGACTGAATGTTACAAGTGCAACAACTTTGAGCATGTGTCAAGAAATTGTTCTATGAGTTTTCAGAAATTTAGTGAACCCACTTACACAGATCTGAAATATTGGAAAAAGAAAAGTGAAAATCTGAACACTGAAAAATGCACTATAGCTCTACAAGCAGAACATAAAGTAAAATGGGTTGTGGATAGTGGATGTTCAAAGCATATGATAGGTAGAAAACAACTCTTTGTTGAACTAGATGAAGGAAAAGAAGGTAGAGTCACCTTTGGAAATGATCAATCAGCTAGGATAGTTGGAAGAGGAACTATTTTTTTAAACAACAAGAAAATCATGGCTGAAAATGTCTTATTGGTTGAGGAAATGGAACATAACTTATTGAGTGTAAGTCAAACTTGTGATAAAGGTCTCTTGATGATTTTTGATTCAAAAGGATGTCAAATCAGCAATATAAAATCAAATAAACTAGTTGGAACAGCCACACGGACATCAAATAACATATACATTTTAGATGAGAAGGATGAAAATTGCTATCTTGGACATGAAGATGAAAGTTGGTTATGGCATAAAATACTTGGACATATCAACTTTGACAATCTAATTTAGTTAAATAAAAAGGAGGCAATAAGGAACTTACCTGTCATAAAAATCTCTCCAACTCTATTTGTAAACAATGTGAACATGGTAAACAAACTAGAGTTAAGTTTAAAACAAAGGAATATTCTACAACAAAACCTTTGGAAATAATACATGCTGATGTATGTGGACCTATGAGGACAACAGGTCTAAATGGTGAAAGATAATTTTTGTTATTTGTGGATGATTTTACTCGAATGACTTGGTTGTTTTTATTGAAAAAGAAGTCTAAAACTTTTAGTTGCTTTCAAGTTTTCAAAGAATTGATTGAAAATGAAATTGATATGAAGATTAAGTGTTTAAGGTCAGACAATGGAGGAGAGTTTGTGTCAAAAGAATTTAACAATTACTGTGATGAAAATGGAATTAAAAGACATTTCTCTGTTACAGAAACACCTAAGCAAAATGGGGTTGTTGAAAGAAAAAAACATAACTGTTATGGAAATGGCAAGAACAATGTTAAATGAGTCCAAATTGAATGACATGTTTTGGCCTCAAGTTGTTCACACTGTTGTACACATCTTGAATAGAAGTTTGCTAAGAAATAATACTGGTAAGACACCCTATCAATTATGGAAAGGAAGACCAACAAACATAAAACATTTTAGAATTTTTGGGAGTAAGTGTTACATTAAAAGAATTGATAAAAATCTGGGAAAATTAGACTCAAGAACTGATGAAGGCATATTGGTTGGATATTCATGTTCAAGAGAGGATTATAAATGCTATAATTTCAGATTAAGAAAGATTGTTGAATCTATAGATGTAAGGTTTGATGAGTCCTCATTTTTGAAGTCTAAATCTAAACAAAAGGATCAACAAATACATGAAATATATGACAAACATAAGATGGATGAAGAAGTAAGTGAAACAGAAGAAACTAAGGCTGTTGACAGTGAACAATTAATTCCTACTTTGATACAGGGCACAACTCCATCCAAAAGCATGACTCCTTCAAAGACTCCAAGCAAGAGAATACAGAAAAATCATCCTGAAGAACAAATAATTGGTGACTTAAAAGCAGGTGTTGGAACAAGAAGCAGAAGGAAAGAATCCACCTCAACTCATGAATATGTATCTTTAATTTCTCTGATTGAACCCAAAAGTATTGAAGAAGCAATTAAAGATGAATATTGGATGAAAGAAATGAATGAAGAACTTAGTCAAATAGAAAAGAATAAGACATGGGAATTGGTTCCTAGACCTTTGAATAAGAATGTCATAGGGGCTAAATGGGTTTTCAGAAATAAGATGGATGAAGGAGGTAAAATAACTATAAACAAGGCTAGATTGGTTTGTAAAGGGTATGCACAGGTAGAAGGAATAGATTATGGAGAAACTTTTGCTCCTGTTGCAAGAATGGAATCCATTAGACTGATTCTAGCTTATGCCAGTTCTAAACACATTAAAGTTTACCAAATGGATGAAAAGTTTGCATTTTTGAATGGTGATTTAGAGGAAGAAGTATATATGGAAAAACCAGATGGTTTTCAGGTACAAGAAGTAGAACAATATGTTTACATGTTGAAAAAGGCATTGTATGGGTTGAAGCAAGCACCAAGGGCTTGGTATTCTAGACTTGACAATTACTTGAGGCAGCAAGGATTTAGGAAAGGTAACATTGATAGTAATCTATATATTAAAGAAGAAAATGATAGCCTAATCATTGTTGAGATATATGTAGATGATATAATTTTTGGTAGTGATGATAATAGGCTCAGTAAACAGTTTGTTGAAAGTATGCATAAAGAGTTTGAGATTTCCATTCTAGGAGAAATGAAGTTTTTCTTAGGCTTGCAAATTACTCAATCTGATAATGGTATTTTCATTTCTCAAACCAAGTATATCAATGAAATGCTTAAGAAATTTCAGATGGAAGAGTCTAAACCAGTTGACACTCCCATGGTTACTGGTTGTAAATTAAGTAAGTTTGATGATACTAAAGATGTTGATCAGACAGTATACAGATCTATGATTGGTAGTCTTCTTTATGCTACAGCTACAAGACCTGATATTATGCATGAAGTTTGTCAAGTTGGCAGGTTTCAGGCTTCACCAAAAACTTCTCATCTACTTGCAGTCAAAAGAATTTTCAAATATCTAAAGGGGACAATAGAGTATGGTTTGTGGTATCCTACAGGTAATAAGCTTGATTTATATGCTTTCACTGATGCTGATTGGGCAGGTTGTGTTGATGACAGAAAGAGTACAAGTGGAGCAACATTTTTTCTTGGAGGGTGTCTTGTAAGTTGGTCAAGTAAAAAACAATCAACAGTGTCTCTGTCTACTGCTGAAGCAGAACACATAGCAGCTGCAACTTGTTGCACTCAGATTCTATGGATGAAACAGATGCTGGAAGATATACATATTCATTATGATGACCCTATACCTATCTTCTGTGATAATACCAGTGCAATTAGTATTTCTAAAAATCCTGTTATGCATTAAAAAACAAAGCATATTCCCATTAAATTTCATTTTCTAAGAGAGCAGGTTATGTCTAAAGTTATTAAAGTGGAATATGTTGGCACAAAGGATAATATTGTAGATGTATTTACTAAACCTTTACCTAAAATGTAATTTGATAGTCTCAGGGATCAATTGGGGGTTTACCCTCTGTAATTTTATTTCATTCTTAAAGATTACAAGGGATTCATTATAAAATCAGACTGCACAGGTTTATTGACTATTATTGATAGGGGGAGTTGCTACTGAAATGATACATCTTTTCAAGTGGTTTTCTTTGTCATAGATGTCAAAAGGGGGAGAAGAGATTTAAAGTTTTCCATCAATGCCAAAGGGGGATTTTGTTGGCAAGAATTTCAGTTTGCACAGTTTGCACAGAACTTGTTTTTGTCATTAATGTCAAACTTTAAAAATGCTAAAGGGACAGGCGTGGATCAGTTTGCACAGGCATGGTGGTTCCAAATTTGGAGATCAGCATGCCTCTCGACATACCGAAACGCAAAACTGTGAAGAACCCAGGAGTTTCTATTTCGAGATTCTGGGAGTTTGTATTTCGGGATTCCGCGAGTTTCTATTTCAGGATTTTTGCATGGTAAGCAAAAAATTCAACATCACGAAGTCCTAAATTCCGAAATACCAAAACCACGACTTAATCTGAGTCGTTGATCAGAGGGAGATCGTGGACCGTTGATCCGACTCCATTTCATAGTTTTGGATACCGGGAGCTGGAGGAGTCAAGAGTCGAGACTCTTCATCACAGGAGTCCCGAAGTTCTGAAATGCGAAATGCCGAAATGAGAAATGCGAAAGAACTTTATGGATAAGCGCTTGGTCATCGCTAGTGGTCACATCGTCGAAGAGCTATAGAGAAGAGCTTGAAGAGACAAGCTCCATTTTGGAGTTTGGGACATGGAGAGTCAAGACGACTCTTCACAGAATCCCCGAAACATGAAATGCAAAATGCGTGTTCAGAATTGGCCCCTGGTCATAACCTATGGTCACATTGACGAAGGCTCGAAGAAGGAGCTAGTGCAACCAAGCTCCATTTCAGAGTTTCAGGGATCGCGACATGGAGCGTCAAGAAAATTCACCACAGGAATACTGAAATGTCGAAATCACGAAATGCGAAATGCCAAAATGTGAAAATGCCGAAAAACCTTTTTGGTGAATATTTCGGGGTTCGTGACTTGGAATGTTGAAACACTTCATCACAAGAAATGCCAAAATTCCAAAATGCGAAATGTCGAAACGACGAAATGAAAAATGTCGAAATACCGGGGATCGAGACTTGGAGTATCGAAACACTTCATCACAGAAGTGTCGAAACGCCGAAATGTGAAACGCTGAAAAACATTTGTATGCTCATCGAACGGTGCTGGTTAAATCCTTAAACTGATCATGTGGATATTGTTCATCTTGATGCCTTGGCCAATAATAATCACTGTAAGGAAGTTATTCAGTTATTGTAACTGAATCTTTGAAGCCTGAGGGTTCGATTGTATGCGTTGATGATACAGGAAGACATATAAAGTGATCGTTGTAAGAAAAGTAAAATGTGAGAGAGGATTATGGGAAATATATGGCTCTGTGAAATTTGAGGACGAGAAAATACAGAGAATGGAAGACACATACACATATTGAAAATCTAAGTGGTCTGGTCAAGAATGAATTGTGCAGAGAGGATTTGAATGCTTATTTTTTGACAGAGAAGATAAAGAGTTGGTTTGCAGGTTCTTTGTGACAGAGAATGATTTCAGGGTGGTAGGGAGGAGCAAGGGGAGACTGTAAAAGTTTCTGGTACAAGTTGGTGCTTGTACATCTGGGAGTTGTAGCTTCCATTCAGTAGGTGCTGAAGAAACAGAGGTAGCAACCTCATCTGGGTTGTAACTCAGATAAAATAAGAATGTAAAGAGGAGTTGGAGCTTGCCTTTCATTCATAAGAAGAAGAGGTTTTTCCCTTTTGGGTTTCCTCATGAAAAATCACTGTGTCACTGTTTCGTTTATGTGATTGTATATTTATTGGTTAAATGTATTACTGCAAGTTAAATGTTAAAGGCATGATTTATTGATTAATAAGTAATCTTCTTATAAAATGAAACAAATTTTATACAACTGATTCACCCCCCGTTCTCAGTTGACTTATCCTGTAGAACACAAACAACCTGTACCAATAACCTGAACCATGCATCAACCATGCATCAACCTGTACCTCAACCTGTAATCAACGTGTACCATAAACAAGTGCATCAACCATGCACCAAACTGTACCAAAAAACTTGTAATCAACATGTACCATAAAAGAGTGCATCAACCATGCACCAAGTATGTACCTAAACCTGTACCATCAACGAGTGTGTTGTCACAAGAGTTGGTTCTAGGATATAATAGAGCCAAACCTTAGCACATTTTAAATGAAATAATTTTTTTTGATTGATCAGTCATAGGAGGCTTCTAGAACTAGGTCTGAAATAGGCCCTTCACTCATTTATAGAATAGAAACAAAGATGCATGACCCCGTTTGTCTAATTTATTTAATAAAGAAGATGGATAGAGGATAGGAGATGAAGAGAAATGAAACAAAGATTTAGGTATCTAAATCTGATAATTCTAATCTTTATTTAAATGGAAGAATGACAAATAACTTCGAAAGAAAAACATGAATATATATAACTTGTAAATTAGGCATAAACAGTCAAGCTACAGGTCTTGTTTTGCTCACAACATAAACAGAGGAAAAACTGAACCTAACAGGCTGCCCAATAAATGACTATAGCAGAGATATTACTGAATTAGATCCACTACAAGATGAATATGTAAAAGAAGGAAGAAATAATTAATATAAACCTGAGAAAACAATACAGGAAAAACAAAATTACACAGTGATGAGGTGTAGAATCTATTGGCATTTTGTTCTATATTTGTTGAAAAGGAATGCATTACAAACATAGCCTCCAAAAGGCTCTCGAGGTGTTCCCCCCCCCCCCCGATCCAATGTTACAAAGATGTCTCATATAGGTATTGAGGTCGAAATCCTCCCTAATCTAAAAGATAACAACAGTTACAATCAATTCTTGAAACTTTCTGCCATAGAAAATGGGCCAAACTGCTGAAAACTGGGGTTGTAGTTATGGTTATGTATCTCTCGAATTGCGACATATGTATATAAACTGAAAGAGGATTTTTTGCATCTGTGTATCCTGAGAAAAAACTCTCTCAATTCTCTGAGATCCATTTTCATTTGCCCCAAATCTGCATTTTACAAACATGTGTCAAAACAGGAAAATATGAGATCCGGAAATTAGGGCTCGGAGATGGATTCGATTCTCCCAATATGTGAAACCTGTAGGAAAATTAAGAGAGGATATTTATCTCTGATGTGTTAGGCACAAAATCCTCCGACCGTTTCTCAAAATGATCCTCTAGTCACTCAGAATCATCATTTGAAAATGATGACCCAACACAGTAAACAACGCCACATTTCTGAAAAATAACCTCATATTGTGGGGGAATTGTGACTGCCTTACCAAGATTCAAATGAAATAATGAAGACACCACTGGAAATATTAGGATCTGTAGATGTCGATCGACTATTCGAACGCGGAAAATGGCCTCTCCAAGGCTGAGAAAAATGGTTTTTTCCCAAGGAAGTTTTTTGCGTGAGGCTAGAACCCCGATTTCGGGCCTTCGGGTTTCGGGAAAACGGGGCAGTAGTTAAAATATCTACGTCGGCTAAACCCCCGATGGATAAAACCATGAAATGGTGATGTGGAATTTATGTAAAACCTTTCTAGCGATTTTCTTGCCGCGCATTGCATTCTTTTCATGCTTCCTCGTGAGCTCTTCCTCCATGTGGATTAATGCATGGTGCTTGAACGCTTGGTCTCAGCCGACTGGTGTCATATTGTAGATGTTTGGCCCTGGTACACCTGTGGGTTCCCTCCTTGGATTTTTGTGTGATTTGGCTTGTGACTGTTACACTGTTGTGACATTTCATATCATGAGAATGGGGCGCAATCAGTGTTATCATTCAATTAAAAGAAACGTTAAACCAACCACGGTGACTGAACATAATTAAAAAAACCATTATTTGGATCTTATATCGGCATTATTTGACATGAATATGACACGTAGAAAACATTCAGTGATGCGCATGACAAACAGGTGGCCATTTTTTCCCATCTGCACTTTCAGTGGCTAACGTTATAAATTTTTTCCTCGTAAGCTACTGAAAGCCAAAATTTTAATATTTGTTACAACATAGGCTCCATCTAGGGATGGTGCTTTCCTGCAAAGCACCAAGAACAGTATACCACATGCCTTCATCCATTAGGCGACCTGAAATCAACCTTATCAAACTTTGAACTCTGTCATTTAACTTGCGCCTTTCCGAAACAAAAAGTCACTTATGCATTCATTGAGCTATGGAGTCCAAACTAAACTGGAAAGACACTGAAAACCACTGTTGTACTCTAATGCTCAAATTCAAGCTTATTTATATACATCACATACTCTAACTGATATCACTATTTTTTTTTTCAAGTATTGGAAAACTTCCAAATCAACCAAGCGAGTATCCGACTAACAAACTTAATTATTCTTCCATATTTGAGCAGAAAAATGACAAGAGCAACTGCAAATTTCAAAACATGCCCTGGGAGTGGGTACTTATAGTTTTGAAATTGAGACTTCAAGAAGTTGGAAATAACAAATTCAATGCCCCATTTTGACTCCATATAAACTGCTACTGGATCGTAGAAGGGAAGAGATATACCACTTTTAGAATTAATCCATACTTCCTCCTGCTGGGCAAGCTGTCTGAAATGTTTTTGCACACTTTGTCCACAGCTGATTTTTTCTTCCACTTGTGCAAAAATGTTGCATTGAAACTTACTGGTATGTTTCTCAATAGTTTCTAAATAGGGAGGAGAGATCAATTGTTTCAGTAACCCCTGCTTATGTCCTTCATCTGTTGTCCAAAGATCTTCTTGGTAGCTATCATACATAGGCTGATCTCTTTCATGATGTTGCTGATTTCTTTCCTGTTGAACCAAAGTTCCTTGCTTCTCATCATCTTCAGAAACACTTTCGTCACCTTCATCAAACAAAGGAGGACTGTCGTAAATTTTCTTGTGCGATGAAAAAGAAATCTGATCTTCTTGTTCTTCTGGATATTCATCATAAACAGGTTCAATAGATAACTCAGGAGTGTCATCAGTTAGACAAATGCTAGGAATATCAACTGTGAAGCTATCTATCTCAGATCCACACTCCAAATCATAGTCTACGAACAAAAAACATTCTTCAAGGTTATTAAACATGGCATCCCTATCTTCTTCATGAAACAAAAAAGTGTCTACAAGATGATCCTCTGGCAGGAAATCATCATCATAAATTGGTTTACTAACTTCCTCTAAAGTTCCATGGCTGTCATGATTTAAACTTAGATTTTCATTTTCAGTAATAGAAGAAGTTTCACTCACATGTTCAGGACTGTGTGAATGCTGCAAATCTGTGTAAGCAAGGGCTGTAACATAATTGTTCAGGAGCAGATCTATCTCTTCTTCTGTTAAAGGAGGAGGTGGTCTGTGTAATTTCTGGATCAAGCAACTATTGTTTTCTTTCTCTTATGCAGGTTGACCATGATGTTGATTATCTTCTTCTTGAATATGATCATAAGAGTTATCATATCCTATTTCTTTATCATCCGACTTTTCGTCATGCTGGTCATCTTCATCCACTTGAGAAATTTATGTTGTTTCTTCCTCCTCTTCAAGAGGATTTGTATGATCTTTTTGTCTTATGAATTCTATATTACAACAATCTTCAAAAAGGATTTCAACTGAATATATCCTCTTACAATGTTGATGAAAAAGTGTGTGAAAACATTTCAATGAAGGAATACTGGAATGGGGTAAAGATTTATACCAGAGCCTAACATCTCTTTCCAATGAAAACATAAACAACTTCATGGGGACATCTTCATGATGTACATTTAATTCATCCATGAGCTTGTGGAATTCAAGCAAGTGTTGAGAAGGATTATCGTCCACATATCCTCCAAATTTAGGAAGGACATCTTCCCAAATTTTAATGTCTGGAACAGTGTTTGGAAAACCATAAACATTTGTAAAGTCTAGAGGAGAAAACCTTGCAGCAATCCGAGCAACGAACGAATTCGACATTTTGAGACCAGTGGAGTCGCCAGTGAATCATGTAGAGTCTTTGAACCAAGGACTCATCAGATGAATGATCATAGCCAATTGAATGCCTATCCATTGTTCACCATCAAGGAATATCTCTAAAAAAAATTCATACCCGAGGGAAGATAGCTTCATTCCTTCGTCCCTGGCAACAACCCTGAAGTAGAAGTAGAATGATGGAACCACTGTCACACTATCACTGTGAGATATACCGCTGTAAACCTGTACCAATAAAACCGAACCATGCATCAACCATGCATCAACCTGTACCTCAACCTGTAATCAACATGTACCATAAACAAGTGCATCAACCATGCACCAACCTGTACCAAAAAACTTGTAATCAACATGTACCCTAAAAAAGTGCATCAACCATGCACCAAGTATGTACCTAAACCTGTAACATCAACGAGTGTGTTATCACAAGAGTTGGTTCTAGATTGTAATAGAGACAAGCCTTAACACATTTTAAATGAAATAAACTTTGTTGATTGATCAGTCATAGGAAGCTTCTAGAACTAGGTATTAAACAAACCCTTCACTCATTTATAGATCAGAAACAAAGAGGCATGACCCTGTTTGTCTAATTGATTTAATAAATAAGATGGATAAAGGATAGGAGATGAAGAAGACTGAAACAAAGAGTTAGGTATCTAAATATGATAAGTCTAATATTTATTTAAATGGAAGAATGACAAATAACTTCGAAATACAAACATGCATATATATAACTTGTAAATTAGGCATAAACAATCAAGCTACAGGTCTTGTTTTGCTCACATCATAAACAGAGGAAAAACTGAACCTAACAGACTGAATATAAACCTGAGAAAACAATACAGGAAAAACAAAATTACATA
>ML794171.1:248410-260109 GCA_009831015.1 Picea engelmannii
CCCCTTTCAAATTTTACAAAGATGCCTCATATAGGTATTGAGGTTGAAATCCTCCCTAATCTAAAAGATAACAACAGTTACAATCAATTCTTGAAACTTTCTACCATAGAAAATGGGCCAAACTGCTGAAAACTGGGGTTGCGGTTATGTTTCTATATCTCTTGAAGCGCGACATATGTGTATAAACTAAAAGATTATTTTGTGAATCTGTTTATCCTGAGAAAATACCTCTTTGAATTCCTTGAGATCCGTTTTCATTTGCCCCAAATCTGCATTTTACAAACATGTGTCAAAACAGGAAAATATGAGATTCGACATTTTGGGATTGGATATGGATTCGATTCTCCCAATATGTTACACCTGTAGGAAAAATGAGAGAGGATAATGATCTCAGATGTGTTATGCACAAAAGCCTCCGACCGTTTCTCAAAATGATCCTCCAGTCAAACAGAATCATCATTTGAAAATGATGACTCGGCACAATAAAAAACACCACATTTCTGAAAACGAACTTCATCTTCCAGGGGAATTTTGACTACCTTCCCAAGATCCAAATGAAATTATGAAGACACCACTAGAAATATTAGGATCTGTAGATGTTTATCGACTATTCGAACGCAGAAAATGGCCTCTCCAAGGCTGAGAAAAATGGTTTTTTCCCAAGGATGTTTTTTGCATGAGGCTAGAACCTCGATTTCGGGCCTTCGGGTTTCAGGAAAACGGAGCAGTGGTTAAAATCTATAGGTCAACCAAACCCCCGATGGTGAAAACCCCAAAATGGTGATGTGGCATTTATGTAAAACCTTTCTAGCGATTTTCTTTTCGCCTATTACATTCTTTTCGTGCTTCCTCTTGAGCTCTTCCTCCATGTAGCTTAATGCGTGGTGCTTGAACGCTTGGTCTCGACCGATTGGTGTCATATCGTAGATGTTTGGCCCTGGTACACCCGTGGGTTCCCTCCTTGTATTTTTGCGTGAGTTGGCTTGTGACTGTTACACTGCTGTGACATTTCAGATCATGAGAATGGGGCGCAATCTGTGTTATCATTCAATTAAAAGAAATGTTAAACCAACCACAACGATTGAACACAAGTAAACAACCCATTATTTGGAGATTATATCAGCATTATTTGACATGAAGATGACACGTAGAATACATTCAATGATACGCGTGACAGACAGGTGGCCATTTTTTCCTATTTGCACTTTCGGTAGCTAATGTTATAAATTTTTTCCTCTTAAGCTACCGAAAGCCAAAATTTTAATATTTGTTACAACAGAGTGCATAAACCATGCACCAAATATGTACCAATCATGCATCAAATACACATAAATTATGACTCATCAAGATGCACCAACATCATCAACTATACACCTCATGTATGTGCCAACTCATCAACTAATTGTCTCAACCATGTACCCAACATGTACCTCAACCATATACCAAATGCATATACCAATATAACCATCAAAATTTCTCTAGAAATACGTCACACTATCCATAACCAAATACCATAAACCATTACATCAAACCATGTGCCACAACCTCACTATTATACAACCTCTATCTGTAACATACCTCAACCAAAATCCCTCATCAATTTCATCATCCAAATCTGATCATTAACTCTGTAATAGTCCCGGTGTATATGATCACATACCCGAAAACCTTCCTTAACTTTAACAACAAGAGACTAGCATTTTATCAAACTTTACTTTAGTCTCACATGGCAAATTTTGGATTAGTCAACAACCCTAACTTGCAATAATCATAACTATGTACCTATAATGAATAAATATCTGAAAATGGTACACAATGTTCTTCAGTGTATTTTATGCAATTCCTCCATATTTCACTACTTGGAACCTCTCAGAAAATGAGTTATAGAAAAAATGGCATACCTTGTTGAATTTTGGCTTACTCTAGAGAGGGAACTTGTAGAGCATGCCCCACACAGAATATTTGTTGTATGGATCTGAAAATTGTACACATAATACTACAGACAGTACTCTAACTAACACTATGAGATATATCATTGTAAACATGTACCAATAAACCTGAACCATGCATCAACCATGCATCAACCTGTACCTCAATCTGTAATCAACATGTACCATAAACAAGTGCATCAACCATGCACAAACCTGTACCAAAAAACTTGTAATCAACATGTACCATAAAAAAGTGCATCAACCATGCACCAAGTATGAACCACAACCTGTACCATCAACAAGTGTGTTGTCACAAGAGTTGGTTCTAGGCTGTAATAGAGCCAAGCCTTAGCACATTTTAAATGAAATAATTTTTTTTGATTGATCAGTCATATGAGGCTTCTAGAACTAGGTCTAAAACAGACCCTTCACTCATTTATAGATTAGAAACGAAGAGGCATGACCTCGTTTGTCTAATTGATTTAATAAAGAAGATGGATAGAGGATACGAGATGAAGAAGATTGAAACAAAGAGTTAGGTATCTAAATATGATAAGTCTAATCTTTATTTAAATGGAAGAATGACAAATAACTTCGAAAGACAAACATGCATATATATAACTTGTAAATTAGGCATAAACAGTCAAGCTACATGTCTTGTTTTGCTCACATCATAAACAGAGGAAAAACTAAACCTAACAGGCTGCCCAATAAATGACTATAGCAGAGGTATTACTGAATTACAACCATTACAAGCTGAATATGTAAAAGAAGGAAGAAATAATGAATATAAACCTGAGAAAACAATACAGGAAAAACAAAATTACACAGGGACGAGGTGTAGAATCTCTTGGCATTCTGTTCTATATTTGTTGAAAAGCAATGCATTACAAACCTAGCCTCCAAAAGGCTCTCGGGTTGTTCCCCCCTTATTCAAATGTTACAAATATGCCTCATATAGGTATTGAGGTCAAAATCCTCCCTAATCTAAAAGATAACAACAGTTACAATCAATTCTTGAAACTTTCTGCCATAGAAAATGGACCAAACTGTTGAAAATTGGGGTTGCGGTTATGGTTCTATATCTCTCGAATTTTGACATATGTGTATAAAATAAAAGATTATTTTTTTCATTGTTTATCCTAATAAAAAACCTCTCTGACTTCCCTGAGATCCGTTTTCATTTGCCCCAAATCTGCATTTTACAAACATGTGTCAAAACAGGAAAATATGAGATCGACATTTAGGGATCAGAGATGGATTCAATTCTCCCAATATGTGACACCTGTAGGAAAACTGAGAGAGGCTATTGATCTTGTATGTGTTAGGCACAAAATCCTACGACCGTTTCTCAAAATTATCCTCCAGTCAATCAGAATCATCATTTGAAAATGATGACCCAACATAGTAAAAAACACCACATTTCTGAAAACGAACCTCATATTGAAAGGGACTTTTGACTGCCTTCCCAGGATCCAAATGAAATTCTGAAGACACCACTAGAAATATTAGGATTTGTAGATGTCAATCGACTATTCGAACACGGAAAATGGCCTCTCCAAGGCTGAGAAACATGGTTTTTTCCCAAGGCAGTTTTTTGCGTGAGGCTGGAACCCCGATTTTGGGCCTTCGGGTTTCGAGAAAATGGGGCAGTGGTTAAAATCTCTAGGTCAGCCAAACCCCCGATGGACAAAACCCCGAAATGGTGACATGGAATTTATGTAAAACCTTTCTAGTGATTTTCTTGCCACGTATTGCATTCTTTTCGTGCTTCCTCGTGAGCTCTTTCTCCATGTGGCTTAATGCGTGGTGCTTGAATGCTTGGTCTTGACCGATTGGTGTCATATCGTAGATGTTTGGCCCTGGTACACCCATGGGTTCCCTCCTTGGATTTTTGCGTGAGTTGGCTTGTGACTATTACACTACTGTGACATTTTAGATCATGAGAATGGGGCACAATCAGTGTTATCATTCAATTAAAAGAAACGTTAAACCAACCACAACGACTAAACATAAGTAAACAACCCATTATTTGGAGCTTATATCGGCATTATTTGACATGAAGATGACACGTAGAAAACATTTAGTGATGCGTGTGACAGACAGGTGGCCATTTTTTATCATCTGCACTTTCGGTAGCTATCGTTATAAATTTTTTCCTCTTAAGCTACTGAAAGCCAAAATTTTAATATTTGTTACAATAGAATGCATCAACCATGCACCAAATATGTACCAATCATGCATCAAATACACATAAATTATGACTCATCAAGATGTACCAACATCATCAACTATACACCTCATGTATGTGCCAATGCATCAACTACTTGTCTCAACCATGTACCCAACATGTACCTCAACCATATACCAAATGCATATACCAATATAACCATCAAAATTTCTTTAGAAATACATCACACTATCCATAACCAAATACCATAAACCATTACATCAAACAATGTGCCACAACCTCACTATTATACCTCAACCAAAATCCCTCATCAATTTCATCATCCAAATCTAATTTTTAACTCTGTAATAGACCTGGTGTATATGATCACATACTCGAAAACCTTCCTTAACTTTAACAACAAGAGACTAGCATTTTATCAAACTTTACTTTAGTCTCACATGACAAATTTTGGATTAGTCAACAACCCTAACTTGCAATAATCATAACTATGTACTTTTAATGAATAAATATCTAAAAATGGTACACAATGTTCTTCAGTGTATTTTATGCAATTCCTCCAGATTTCACTACTTGGAACCTCTCAGAAAATGAGTTATTGAAAAAATGGCATACCTTGTTGAATTATGGCTTACTCCAGAGAGAGAACTTGTAGAGGGCGCCCCACACACAATATTTGTTGTATGGATCTGAAAATTGTACACATAATACTACAGACGATACTCTAACTAATACATTTGGTCTTACATAATTTGGATCTGTTATGAAGAAGTTATGACGTTTTTACTCGAAAAACATGTTTTAGACTAGTTTGAGGGCTAGCCACAAACCCTATTTTCCACGGCGTGTAACTCCAAAAATACAACAACCCACAAGCTAAAATTTGTATCACAACTACTTGGATATGTTTCCTCAATGGCCTCCCAATTTCATAGTATGAATCATTCTAGAAAAACATTTATTTCAAAAATGGTGAGATGACCTGTAAATAACATACCTTAGAAAGCATCATCAAAAGAATTTATCCTCCCTTGAATTTCGGCATTCTTTACTTCATCTTCCCTCTGAAATTTGGCTTAGATATCCTTTGGTTACCTCATTCACTTGTAGATATTCAATATGCTCAAGTGTAATTAAAATGAAAGATCCTTGCCTCTTATTTATACTTTCATGTAGCTTTGTCAAGGGGTTACCTTTTAACCGTCTTAACCCACTTTCCTTATTTTAGGGTTAACCAACTTCTAACTGCTTGTCCAATTAGTAATTTATCCATTAACTTTATTATTTATATAATTTATTTTGTATCCACTTTGACTTATAGTAAACTCATCACTTCACTTTACCTCAAGGGGTTACCAGCTTCTAACCATCTTAAACTACTTTCCTTATTTTAGGGCTAACCCACTTCTAACCACTTGTCAACTTAGTAATTTCTCCATTAAATTTATTGTTTAAATAATTTCTTTTGTATTCAATTCGACTTGTAGTACACTCATCACTTCACTTTATTATTTACCTTCTAAAATATCTTAAACCACTTTGACTACTTTGACCTTTTAGGGCTTCTAGACTACTTCATTGTTGTTCTCTTTCATGCTGACATGTCTGAATCTACAGACAAGATAAATTTGGAGTATGTTATTTAAAAAAAATAGTTTGAATGTTTAAAAAAATCATAAGAATTAATGAAAACTATTTAAGATATGTTGTTCCTCATATATGCCAAATAGCAATCAATTTCCTATTGAGACTCTGAGGGTGAAATACTTGGGCATTAACCTAATAAAACAAAACAATTCTTTAAATGCAAATTGGAGGGAAAAATAGTAACTCCTCTTAGGAGATAAGAGGATTTAATAGTAACTCCTTCGAGCAGATCGGAGGAGTTAATATTAACTCCTTCGAGAAACATTTGGAAGAGTCTCAAACAACCTTGGGGTGTTCGGAGGTTTTACAGAGAAATCCTCTGATCGTATCAGAGGAGTTAATATCAAACCCTCTGATACGATCAGAGGAGTTGCTTCCAATTGCTTCAAAGGTGTTCAGAGGATAAAAGAATAACTCCTTCGAGCATATAAGAGAAGTTAGTAGTGAATTCCATGATATGCTTGGAGAGTGACTAAACAAGTTTCCATAATTATTTTTTTCAATGAACACAAGCATGGTGAGGAATACTTCATCCATCCTAGAGAAACAGGAAGGGTGTTTAGGGTTCACTTAGGTCAAGACTTTGTGCCCTAGATGAAATTGGAGGGGGGGTTTCATTAGTTAAAAGAGAGAGAATAGTTCAGGAAAGGATCGATTGCAGATCATTCATTTTCTCAATCCATAGCCATGAATGGGTCAAGTTGGTGACAAGTGCATAGATCTTGGAATCTATGAAGAAGCGAAGTGAAGAAAGTATGGGAAGGAAAGAGAAACAGTCTAGGGATAAACATGTGCAAGAGAATAAGGGAAAAATATATCTTAACCTTATCTTTAAGAAAAGGAGGGAGAGGGAGAAATACTTACCCGGTTAATTGTTTCCACGTGTAGGGGAAAGGAATGTTATTTTGTTCAAATGGTGTTCTAGCCCAACTCTCTTTCTCTCCAGTGTCCAGTGATAATGGTATTAATCCCGTTTCACTTTACACTACAACAAAATAGGCCATTAGCGCTTAGTTTAGTGCCAGGTTTTAGTGCATTTGAGGGCATGAATTGGGTTGATGAGAGGGTGCAACACCCGGTGCTAAACTATGTGTTCACTTGGGCGCCGGATTTAGCTCCCTGTTTAGCGCCATGTTTTTCTCCCTTTTTAGCACCTAGTTTTGCTCCATTTTTAGCGCCCGGGTTTGCTTCTTATTTAGCTCCTAGTGTTGCTCTGGATTTTGCACCTAGTTTAGCGCCTAAAATGTGATATAGCTCCCTAAATAACACCCAAAACAGTGCATGTTTTAGCTCCTGGTGTAGCTCCTAGTTTAGCTCCAGGTGTGGCGCCTAATTTAGATCCTGGTTTAGCTCTTGGTTTAGCACCTTGTTTAGCTCTAGGTGTAGCTCCTAGTTTAGCTCCACATGTGGTGCCTAATTTAGCTCTTGCTTTAGCTCCTGGTTTAGCACCTAGTTTAGCTCATGGTTTAGCTTCTAGGTTAGCTCCTGGTTTAGCTCCTGGTTTAGCGCCTAGTTTAGCTCCTAGTTTAGCTCTTAGTTTAACTCCTAGTTTAGCTCCTGATTTAACGCCTAGTTTAGCTCCTAGTTTAGCTCTTGGTTTAGATCCTAGTTTAGTGCCTAGTTTAGCTTCAGGTGTGGTGCCTAGTTTATCCCACAATCATGCTTCATGTTTTTCTTCTAGTGTAGCATCGAAAATAGCTTCTACTTTGGCTTCCAAATTAACACCAAGATATGCTTCCATTATTGCATCCTTTTTTGCTTCCAGAATTGCTTCCTTGTTAGCTCCATGGTTTGTTTCCTTTTAGTTCCAAGATTTGCCTCCTTTTTAGTGTCTGGTTTTTCTTCTTTTTTAGGTCCAGGGTTTGATTCATTTTAGTGTTGGGATTTTCTTCTTAATTAGCATCCAGTTTTGCTTCTTGTTAAGCAACCAATTTAGCTTCCTACTTAGATCCAGAAATAGCTCCAAGTATGGCTTCAAATTTAATGTTGAGTTTTACTTCCATTTTAGAGCCACATTTTGCTTCCATTTTAACAACTCATGTTGTTTCCTTTTTACCTTCCATTTAGTAATTTAACTTTTTTTATTTCAATTTAATTAGTTAAATATATCATGCATCTTAAAAAACTTATATTATTATAGACTAAGTCATATTGCATTTGAAGAATTTTATATGATAGCTTTTATAAATAATTTTTAGGGAACTGGACATCCATACATACTAACAACATCATTGTACTTATTAAATATTCATCTAAATAAAATCTACAACATACAGTATATATAAAATAACAAGATAATGATTATAACATGATCATCTATAATTAAAACTAGTCAAATATATCAATATTAGATAAGTATCATGTCAAACAACTTATATCTTTAATACTGATAAGATCATCATCATATATAACTACAACAAGTGAAAGTCAAACATGACAATAGATCAATAAAATGTTCGAATGATACATGGCCAACAATCGACGTAAGTTAAGATGATATATGTCCAAATGATATAAGTCAAAATGATAAATTTCAAAATGATTAAACTCAATAATATGGTATTGCAGGTGAAAATGATACATATGATAATAAACAAGAAAATAGGCATCATAACGATATACAACAATGATCAATGATGGAGTCTATATGATCAATGTCACTGGCTACTACCAACAACTAGGTCATCATCATTATCTTGATCATTATCATTGTGGTCACCATCGTTGTCATTCACAGTGTCTTCTTCATCTGACTCATCATCATCATCTCCCATGTCTATATCAGACCCATTATAATCTGGATCTATCTCATGAGGATCAACTGGATCTTCTGGAAGACCTGTGTTCTACAAAAAAGAACATTCAAAATGAAAAGTTATTATTTATTTCATGCAATATGTAATTTTTGTGTTATATTTCTAATATTACAACATATGAAACAAAGCCATAATCATATTAAATCGTATCAAAGTGCACATACCATAATAAAATTTCAAATAAGTTACAAATAAGAAGTCATTCCAATGTTGTAAAACATGCAACAATTCCAATAAACGTTAGTAAAGATCGTAAAACAATGTGTTATACATTTTAACTATCAATTGTAAATTCTATTACATAACCGTAAGTGCCAACCCTCTCCATTGTGTGCTATATATGATTATGTTTGCCTATAAAAATCCTTTGAGAGTTAATTGGTCTATATATATTCTTCTCTTGTATTTCACAAATGAATATTTTTCTAGGACATTTTGGCCCATTGTAATATGCTTCAAAGTTCCTTTGAGAATTAACTAGTTTATAGGTAATTTTGAAGATGCTCTCGATACTCAATCAACTAGACCACATCCAAATGTCAATCCTTCCAAAGAAAAAATTCAATACATCAAGCCCTAAAGGGTTTAAAATTATGACAAAAATGTAATAAAAGGTGTCAAGGTGTATTGCCTTGCCTAATCTTTCCATGCCATGACATGCCATGGCTTGCCTTTGCATGCCTTGCCTTGCCATGCGTTGACATGCCATGCCATGCCATGCCATGCCATGGCTTGTCTTTCCATGCCTTTCCTTGCCATGTGTTGCCATGCCATGGCATGCCTTGCCATGCCATGCCATGCCTTGCCTTTCCATGCCTTGCTATTGTATGGTATGCCTTTTCATTCCATGCCCCTCCATACCATGCCTTGAAATTCCATGACTTTCATTCGCTTGTCATGCCTTGTCTTTTCATATCATGCCTTTCCATATCATTCCTTTCCTTTCCATGTTATGTCATGTCATGCCTTAAGGTTTTTATTCCCTGAGGAGGAATTGGACAAGAGTCCCCGAAATGGTTTGGGATGCCACTTGCAGCTAGGCATAAAAAGAAAATCAAGACTCAGATTGAGGAACCATCGAATTCGATGGATTACTGGGATAAGATTTCAGCTAGAGCACCCCTCACTCTCGGGTGCCATGCCTTAGAAGTTGCTTTACTCATTGATTTCGAGAATTAGTGCTTTTCTTAGTTTGAAGCAATGCATCATTTGGATTAAGGGGTCCAATTTATGAAATTTTCCCTCGTGAGAAGATTGATAATGTGGTCATCTAGTCCATGCCTAAACAATCTTGCAGCATCTCATGAAACTCAAAAATGTTTCTCTGTTAGGTTTCTATGCCCTGAGGAGGAATTGGCCAAGAGTCCCCGAAATGGTTTGGGATGCGACTTGCAACTCGGTATATAATGAAAACCGAGACTCAGATTGAGGAACCGTCGTCTCCGTTGGATTTCTGGCATAGGATTTCAACTATAGCACCCCTCACTCCCGAGTCCAATCCCTCGTAAATTGTTTTTTTCATCGATTTTGAGAACTAGGGTTTTGCTCAGTAAGAAGCAATGCAACATTTAGATTTAGGGTTCCAATTTATAAAACCATGCCTCGGGAGAAGATGGACAATGTGGTCACATAGTCCATGCCTAATCAAGCTTGCAACATCTCACGGAACTCAAAAATGTTGCTATGTTAGGTTTTTATGCCCTAAGGAGGAATTGGCCAAGAGTCCATGAAATGGTTTGGGATTCCACTTGCAACTGGGCATAAAAAAGAAAAATGAGACTTGGATGGAGGAACCGTTGACTTCGATGGATTACTCGGATATGATTTCAGCTAAATCACCCCTCACTCTCGGGTGCCATGCTTCAGAAGTTGCTTTACTCATTGATTTCGAGAATTAGGGTTTTTCTCAGTAAGAAGAAATGCAACATTTGGATTTAGGGGTCCAATTTATGAAACCATGCCTCATGATTGGATGGACAATGTGGTCAGATAGTCCATACCTAAACAAGCTTGCAACATCTCATGAAACTCAAAAATGTTGCTCCGTTAGGTTTTTATACCCCGAGGAGGAATTGGCCAAGAGTCCCAGAAATCATTTATGATGCGACTTGAAACTCGGTATATAATGAAAATCGAGACTCGTATTGAGGAACCATCATCTCTGTTGGATTCCTGGTATAGGATTTCAACTAGAGCACCCCTCACTCCTGGGTCCAATCCCTCGTAAGTTTTGTTTTTCATTGATTTTGAGAACTAGCATTTTGCTCAGTAAGAAGCAATGCAACATTTGGATTTAGGGGTTCAATTTATGAAACCATGCCTCAGGAATTTTTGTCTGTTATGTTTTTATGCCCTGAGGAGGAATTGGACAAGAATCCCCAAAATGGTTTGGGATGCCACTTGCAACTGGGCATAAAAAGAAAATCGAGACTCGGATTGAGGAACTATCAACTTTGATGGATTACCAGGATAGGATTTTAGCTAGGTCACCCCTCACTCTCAGGTGCCATGCCTCGGAAGTTTCTTTAATCATTGATTTTGAGAATTATTGTTTTTCTCAGTTTGAAGCAATGCAACATTTGGATTAAGGGGTCCAATTTATGAAACCGTCCGTCGTGAGCAGATTGATAATGTGGTCACCTATTCCATGCCTAAAAAATCTTGCATCATCTCACACAACTCAAAAATGTTGCTCCGTTAGGTTTTTATGCCCTGAGGAGGAATTGGCTAAGAGTCCCTAAAATTGTTTGGGATGCGACTTGCAACTGGGCATAAAACGAAAACCGAGACTCGGATTCAGGAACCGTTGACTCCGATGGATTACTAAGATAGGATTTCAGCTACACCACCCTGTCAGTGTTTCATGGAAACCTGCATAGGAGACATAGCTAAAGCATACACAAACAAATCTTATCAAGAAAAGGAAGAGATATACACAATAAAGAATGAGAATCAATGTCTATTATGATCTTATCAATGAGTGAGTGATCTTCTCTCATATAGGAAATGCCATCTTATAATTAGGAATTCATGCATAATAGTGATGGTCTAATATTAGAAAGTCTAAAATAGAACTAGTCAGTTAACTCCCACTGAACCAGTGTGTCGAAAATA
>ML794171.1:260149-274526 GCA_009831015.1 Picea engelmannii
AAAAATGAGTCTCGGCTACTAGGCCATTTTAGGTACTCATGTATAATGAAACTAATGAACAACAAATAAAAACAAGGAAAGAGGGAAAACCATGTGGGAACAAAACCCCCCCTCAAAAGACAATGTATCAAAAAAATAAAATGACATCTGCTAGGCAACTGTGTTCTTCATTGCAAGACGATCCCGCAAAGTATGAAACTTTTTCTCACTGAAATTCTTCATGAATATGTAGAAATTAATATTTATGGAACTGATGAATTCCTTTGGCAACCTGTCGGGCCTTGTACCTCTTGATCATGTGGACCCATCTGCACCTGAAAATATTCCTTTCTAGTGGAAGTGGAACCAGATTCCAAGTTTGGTTCTGTAGGAGTAAGTCATACTCCTTCTGCATGGTTGCTTGCAGTAATGGATTTCCCACAACCCTATTGTAGTTATGTGGATCAGTAGATTGAACCATATAGAAATTCATGGGCATCACAGGTTCTGAAGCTGAAAATACATGAGAAGGATCCCCATGCTGAGATCGAGTCCTCCTCGAATCCATTGGATTCCCTGTAAGGTTTCCTGTTTCCTGAAGTGTAGTCTGTGCCTTCTTGGGAATTTGTTGAAGCTTCGGCGTTGGTTTCTTACTTGGCTGTACTACCATCTTATTTCCATGTACAAAATCTGAGTGTATGGAATCATATTTGATGTCTGAAACTGATGGAAGAACAAGAGTATATGCATGTTGCACTAGAGGTGCATGCAAAGTAATCTCCTTATGTGTAAGTAGAATAGAGGAGTCATCGTCAAAAACTTAGTGAATTTATACAACCTTGACTTGTGATCCACCTCACCAATTGCAATAATGGAATTGTCATGCATGTCAATTACTAAAACTGAATCAGATGTAAATTCAACCTTTTTACCTTTTCGAGTGATCTAATAAATTGAGAGCAGATTCATAGAGAACATATAAAACATTCTCAAAACTGCCATTGTGGAGTTCTACTCTCCCTTCTCTTGCTACTGCTACTGGAGTATCATCCCCCATGAGAATAGGGGGTCTTGAGCATGGAGTCAAAGAAGAGAAAAATTCCTCTTTCACTGCCATATGATGGGATGCACTAGAATCTATAATCCATGAATCAAATGAGGAATCAATTTCAACCAAAGCATGATGATTACCTTCTGTAGGAGCATGATATTCTTCCTTATTCTTCTTGACTCCCTCTCGAATGAAGTTTCCAAGGTTGTTTTGTTGAAGTGCCTTTGCCATAAGATTGATTTGTTTCTTCTTGCATGTGGATTCTTCATGATTCGGTTTATTGCAGTACGTGCACTTCTTTCCCTTCTTCTTCTTCTTCGAATCTGAAGATTCTTTGGAACCTGAAGAATCGTTAAAGGGTTTGGAATATCCCTCCTTCTCGTTCTATTTCTCCTTCCCGTTTTGTTTGGATGATCCTTTTCCATCATGCATGGTGAGTGCATGTGCTTTGGGATCCTTGATGAGGCCCATGTGTATGAGTTGTGTCTACTCTTGTGTCATAGGCTCAATGAACTGATCCAATGTAGGCATTTTCCAATTTGTTCCAAAAAGACATCTGCCAAAATGGAAATTGGAGACATACACAACGTATTTTGGTCCTATCTTGGCCAAGATTGTTAGAATAAGTTGGTTATCTTGTGTAGACTCATCAATACCACATTCACCCAAGATCAATAGAAAAGATTTTAATTTAATAAAAAATATTGTATATTATCAAAACTTTTAGGGTCTAAGGTATTGAACTCTACCTCAAGCATATGACCCCGCATCTCATCCTGTTTTCGAAAGAGTCCTTCCAGGGTGGTCCAGGTCTCATTTGGAGTCTTGCATGAAACAACATGAAACCATAAATTAATGGAGATTAACTCAAGAAGTATTCATGTGGCCTCATCCTTACGGTTCGCCCATCTGGTCTTCTCAAGCGCTGATGTAGGATCTGTTTCTGTCGCCATCGTCAAATTATAAAGTCTTTTTCTTTTGAGTTGGAATGCGGCCTTCGGATTCCATTCAAAATAATTGTATGGTGTGAGTATTATCACTAGACTTGATTGAAGAAGTTGCATCACCTCCATCCTGTTGTTGATTCTGAAAAGATCCTGAAAACCCAGATCGTGGATTTTGAGATATGAATGACGGTGCTATGACAATTATAAATATGATACAACAACTATATCTCCTAAAATATGATGTGGGTTTTGGCGATTTTTGGTGAGCATGAGCATCCCTATGTTATATGTCTGTGGTAAAAATTTCATCCTGACCCAAATCGCAGATTTCGAGATATCACAAGTGTACTGCAGAAAACCAATTTTTGGAGGGTTGTTGAATCATCGCACCCTAGAGAAGGATGCAGTGCGGCGATGCTAAATCATCACACCATAGTGAAGGAAATAGTGCGACGATTGTCAAAAACTAAATCGGCGCACCTCATACGAAGAACACAGTGCGACGATGTCGCACCTTGTTTGTGTATAGGTTGTGACCATCGCACCCTTCGATAGGGATAGGCCGCGATGATTCAAATCATCGCACCTTTCGATAGGGATAGGCCGTGACGATTGCAGAAACTAGGTTTACTCAAGGACTCTTTCACTCTTCTTTGGCCTGTCTGGGCTGCTCCAAGCAGCTCAACTCTGATACCATGTCAGTGTTTCATGGAAACCTGCACAGGAGACCTAGCTAAAGCATACACAACCAAATCTTATCAAGAAAAGGAAGAGAGATACACAATGAAGAATGAGAATCAATGTCTATTATGATCTTATCAATAAGTGAGTGATCTTCACTCATATAGGCAATGACATCCCATAATTAGGAATGCATGCATAATAGTGATGGTCTAAGATTAGAAATTCTAAAATAGAACTAATCAGTTAACTCCCACTGAACTATTGTTACTCCCATTGAACTAGTGTGCCGAAAATAGAAATTTCTCCAACACACCCCTCACTCTCGGGTGCCAAGCCTCGAATGTTGCTATACTCATTTATTTCAAGAACTAGTGTTTTTCTCAGTTTGAAGCAATGCAACATTTGGATTAAGGGGTCTAATTTATGAAATCATCCCTTGGGAGCGGATGGATAATGTGGTGACCTAGTCCATGCCTAAACAAGCTTGCAGCATCTCACGGAACTCAAAAATGTTGCTCTGTTAATATTTTATGCCCTGAGGAGGAATTGGCCAAGAGTCCCCGAAATGGTTTGGGATGCAACTTGTAACTGGGAATATCAAAAAAACCAAGACTCAGATTGAGGAATCGTCGTCTCCATTGGATTCCTCGCATAGGATTTTAGCTAGAGCACCCCTCACTCCCAGTTCCAATCTCTCGGAAGTTGTGTTTTTCATTGACTTCGAGAACTAGTGTTTTTCTAAGTAAGAAGCAAGGAAAAATTTGGATTTAGGGGTCCAATTTAGGAAACCATGCCTCGGGAGCGGATCGATAATTTTTTCACCTAGTCCATGCCTAAAAACCTTGCAACATCTCACAGAACTCAAAAATGTTACTCCGTTAGCTTTTTATGCCCCGAGGATGAATTGGCCAAGAGTCCCCGAAATGGTTTGGGATGCGACTTGAAACTCAATATATAATGAAAATTGAGACTCAGATTGAGGAACCGTCATCTCTATTGGATTCTTGGAATAGGATTTCAGCTAGAGCATCCCTCACTCTCGGGTGCCATGCCTCGAAAGTTGCTTTACTCATTGATTTCACGAATTAGTGTTTGACTTAGTTTGAAGCAATGCAGCATTTGGATTAAGGGGTCCAATTTATGAAACTATCCCTCATGGGGAGATCAATAATGTGGTCACTTATTTCATGCCTAAACAAGCTTGCAACATCTCACAAAACTCAAAAATGTTGCCCCGCTAGGCTTTTATACCCTGAGGAGGAATTGGCCAAGAGTCCCCGAAATGGTTTGGGATGCGACTTGCAACTCGGCATATCGCAAAAATCGAGACTCGGATTGAGGAACCGTCGTCTCTGTTGGATTCCTGGCATAGGATTTCAGCTAGACCACCCCTCACTCCTAGGTCTAATCCCTCAGAAGTTATTTTTTTCATCGATTTTGAGAACTAGGGTTTTTCTTAGTTTAAAGCAATGAAACATTTGGATTTAGGGGTCCAATATATGAAACCATGACTTGGGAGAAGATGGACAATGTGGTCACATATTCCATGCCTAGACAAGCTTGCAACATCTCACACAACTCAAAAATGCTTCTATGTTGTCTTTTTATGCCCTGAGGAGGAATTGGCCAAGAGTCCCTGAAATGGTTTGGGATGCCACTTACAATTAGGCATAAAACGAAAACCGAGTCTTGGATTGAGAAACAGTCGACTCCGATGGATTACTGGGATATGATTTCATCTAGATAACCCCTCACTCCCGAGTGCCATGCCTTGGAAGTTACTTTACTCCTTCATTTCAAGAACTAGTGTTTTGCTCACTTTGAAGCAATGTAACATTTGGATTAAAGGATCCAATTTATGAAACTGTTCCTTGGGAGAAGATGGACAATGTGGTCACATAGTCCATTCCTAAACAAGCTTGCAACATTTTACATAACTAAAAAATGATGCTCTGTTAGGTTTTTATGCCCTGAGGAGGAATTGACCAAGAGTCCCCGAAATGGTTTCGGATGCCACTTGCAACTGGGCATAAAAAGAAAACCGAGACTCGGATTGAGAAACCGTCGACTTCGATGGATTACTAGGATAGGATTTCAGCTAGAGAATCCCTCACTCTCGAGTTCCATGCCTCACAATTTGCTTTACTCATTAATTTCGAGAACTAGTGTTTTGCTCAGTTTGAAGCAATGCAACATTTGGATTAAAGGATCCAATTTATGAAACCATGCCTCGGTAGAATATGGACAATGTGGTCACATAGTCCATGCCTAAAAAATATTGGAGCATCTCACGGAACTCAAAAATGTTGCTCCGTTAGGTTTTTATGCCATGAGGAGGAATTAGCCAAGAGTCCCTGAAATTGTTTGGGATGTGACTTGCAACTAGACATAAAATGAAAATCGAGACTCAGATTGAGGAACCATCGACTCTGATGGATTACTAGGATAGGATTTCAGCTAGAACACCCCTCACTCCTAGGTGCCATGCCTCAGAAGTTGTTTTACTCATTGATTTCGAGAACTAGTGTTTTTCTCAATTTGAAGCAATGCAACATTTGGATTAAGGGGTCCAATTTATGAAATCATCCCTCAGGAGAGGATGGATAATGTGGTCACTTATTCCATGCCTAAACAATCTTGAAGCATCTCATGGAACTCAAAAATGTTGCTTTGTTAGTCTTTTATGTCCTGAGGGGGAATTGGCCAAGAGTCCCCAAAATGGTTTGGGATGTGACTTGCAACTAGGAATATCATGAAAATCGAGACTCGGATTGAGGAACCGTAGTATCCATTGGATTCCTGGCATATGATTTTATCTAGAGAACCCCTTACTCTCGGTTCCAATCCCTTAGAAATTGTTTTTTTCATCGATTTCGAGAACTAGTGTTTTGCTCAGTAAGAATCAATGCAACATTTGGATTTAGTGGTCCAATTTAGGAAACCATGCCTCAGGAGTGGATGGATAATGTGGTCACCTATTCCATGCCTAAGCAAACATGCAACATCTCATGGAACTCAAAAATGTTTCTCCATTAGGATTTTATTCCCTGAGGAGGAATTGGCCAAGAGTCCCCGAAATGGTTTGGGATGCCACTTGCAACTGGGCATAAAATGAAAATAGAGACTTAGATTGAGTAACCATCAACTTTGATGGATTACTGGGATAGGATTTCATCTAGAGCACCCCTCACTCTTAGGTTCCATGCCTCGGAAGTTGTTTTACTCATTTATTTTGAGACCTAGTGTTTTTCTCAGTTTGAAGCAATGCAACATTTGGATTAAGGGGTCCAATTTTTGAAATCATCCATCGGGAGAAGATGGATAATGTGGTCACCTATTCCATGCCTAAACAAGTTTGCAACATCTCACAAAACTCAAAAATGTTGCTCCATTAGGTTTTTATGCCCTGAGGAGGAATTGGCCAAGAGTCCGTGAAATTGTTTGGGATGTGACTTGCAACTTGGCATAAAATGAAAACCGAGACTCAGATTGAGGAACCGTCGACTCCGATGGATTACTAGGATAGGATATGGTTTAATGTTGCTAAATAGACTTGCGGGAGGTTACAAAAGTCCGTTATGCTACTCAGTTTGGATTTTATTCCCCCATACCAAATTGGCCACATGTCCCTGAATGGCTTAAGGAGGCGAGTTGCAACTCGCAATAAAACTCAAATTGGGACTCGGATGCAAAAACCGTCAGTTGCATTGGATTCAGAGAACTGAGATTCATCTAGTGGGTCCCCTACGTTATCATTCCGTCAACATAAAAACCATTTGTTGGAGTATCTCCAACATTAGGGTTTTGGTCAATGAGGCAAAGTGTAATTTCTGAATATGAGGTCAATTTTCAAGAACACTATGTCGGTGTTTTTGGCTAGTGCAGTTGCATGTAACTTGTCCAAACATACTTGTGGGAGCTCACAGAACTCTTTTATGCTACTCGATTTGGATTTTATGCGCTCCGGAGCAAATTGGCTACATGTCCTTGAATGACTTTAGGAGGCGAGTTGCGACTATCGATAAAACTCAAACCAGGACTCGGATGCATGAACCGTCAGTTGCATTGGATCCGGAGCACCTAGTTTCAACTATTGGGGCTCCTACCCTATCATTTTGTCGACCGAAAAACAATTTGTTGGAGTATCTCCAACACTAGGGTTTTGGTCAATGAGGCATAGTGCAATTTCTGAAGAGGAGGTCGATTTTCAAGTACATTGTGTCAGGTATTTTTGTTTAGTGTAGTCATGTGGGCCTTGGCGAAAGAGACTTGTAGGAGCTTATGGAAGTCCATTATGCTACTCGGTTTGGATTGTATGCCCCCAGACCAAATTGACCACATGTCCCTAAATGGCTTGAGGAGGCAAGTTGCAACTCTCGATAAAACTCAAACCAGGACTCATATGCTTGAATCGCCAGTTGCATTGGATTAAGAGAACTAGGCTTCAGCTAGTGGGGCCCCTAAGCTATCATTCTGTCAACCGAAAAACCATTTTTTGGAGTATCTTTGGCACTAGGGTTTTGGTCAATGAGGCATAGTGCAATTTCTGAAGATGAGTTCAATTTTCAAGAACACTTTGTCGAGCATTTTTTGCTAGTGTAGTCAAATGGGCATTGGCCAAACAAACTTGCAGGAGCTTACAAAACTCCATTATGCTGCTCGGTTTGGATTTTATTCCCCTGGACCAAATTGGCCACATGTCCTTGATTGGCCTGAGGAGGCGAGTTGCAACTATCGATAAAACTCAAACTGGGACTCGGATGCACGAACCGTCAATTTCAATGGATCCGTAGCACTGGGTTTTAGCTATTTAGGCTCTTACTCTATCATTCCTTCGACCGGAAAACCATTTGTTGGAGTATCTCCAACACTAGGGTTTTGGTCAATGAGGCATAGTGCAATTTCTGAAGAGGAGGTCGATTTTCAAGAACATTCATGTGGGTCTTGGCCAAACAGACTTGCGGGAGCTTACGAAATTTCATTACGCTACTCAGTTTGGATTTTATGCCCCTAGACCAAATTGACCACATGTCTCTAAATGGCTTGAGGAGGTGAGTTGCAACTTGCGATAAAACTCAAAGAGGGACTCAGATGCACGAACCGTTAGTTGCATTGGATTAAGAGCACCATTTTTCATCTAGTGGGGCCCCTATGCTATCATTTCGTTGACTGGAAAACCATTTGTTGGAGTATCTTCGGCACTAGGGTTTTGGTCAATGAGGCATAGTGCAATTTCTGAAGATGAGGTCAATTTTCAAGATCACTATGTTGGGCATTTTTGGCTATGGTATTGGTATTGGTATGGTATGGTATTCTTATTGGTATGGTATTGGTATGGTACTGGTATGCATATCATTGCCAATGCATACCATTTTGGTATGCAATGTTATTGATATTGGTATGCAATGATATTGGTATGCAATGGTATGGTATTGGTATTAGTATTGGCAATGTTATTGGTATGGTATGGTATGGTACTGGCAATGGTATTGGTATGGTATGGTATTGGCAATTGTATTGGTATTTTTATTGGTATGAAATGGTATTGGTATTGGTATTTCCATGCAATGGTATGCAATGGTATTGGCCGTATTGGCATGCAATGGTATTGGTATTGGTATTGGCAAGGAAAAAGGGTATTGGCAATGCATATTGGTATTGGTTTTGGTATTGGTATTGGTATGGTATTGGTATGCATATCATTGCCAATGCATACCATTGCCATGCAATGGTATGCAATGATATTGGTATTGGTATGCAATGGTACGGTATTGGTATGGTGTTGGTGTTGTTATTGGTATGCAATGGTATGGTATGGTATTGCACTAGTACAGTATTGGTATGGTATGGTATTGTACTAGTACGGTATTGGTATGGTATGGTATGATATTGGTATGGTATTGGTTTTGGTATGGTATTGGTATTGGTATTGGTATGGTATGGTATGGCATTGGTATTGGTATGGTATGGTATGGTATTCATATTCGTATTGGTATGCAATGGTATTGGTTGTATTCGTATGCAATGGTATTGTTATTGGTATTGGCAAGGCATAAGGGTATTGGAAATGCATATTGGTATCGGTTTTGGTATGGTATTGGTATTGGTATGGTATCGGTATTTTTATTGGTATTCAATGGTATGGTATTGGTATGTTATTGGTATGGTATGGTATGGTATGGTATGGTATTAGTATGGTATTGGTATGGTATGGTATTGGTTGTATTGGTATGCAATGGTATTGACAATGGTATTGGTATTGGTATTGGAAAGGCATAAGGGTATTGGCAATGCATATTGGTATTGGTTTTGGTATGGTATTGGTATTGATATGCATATCATTTCCAATGCATACCATTGTCGTGCAATGGTATGCAATGGTATTGGTATTGGTACATAATGGTATGGTATTGGTATGGTAGTGGTATTGTTATTGGTATTGGTATTCAATGGTATGGTATTGGTATTGGTATTGGTATGTTATTGGTATGGCATGGTATGGTATGGTATTGGTATGGTATTGTATTAGTATGGTATTGGTATGGTGTGGTATGGTATTGGTATTGGTATTGGTATGGTATTGGTATTGGTATTGGTATGCAATGGTATTGGAAATGGTATTGGTATTGGTATTGGCAAGGCATAAGGGTATTGGAAATGCATATTGGTATTGGTTTTGGTATGGTATTGGTATGGTATTGGTATGCATATCATTGCCAATGCATACCATTGTTGTGCAATGGTATGAAATGGTATTTGTATTGGTACACAATGGTATGGTATTGGTATGGTAGTGGTATGGGTATTGTTATTGGTATTCAATGGTATGGTATTGGTATTGGTATTGGTATGTTATTGGTATGGTATTGGTATGTTATTGGTATGGTATTGGTATTGGTATTGGTATTGGTATTAGTATGGTATGGTATGGTATGGTATCGGTATTGGTATGCAATGGTATTGGCTATATTGGTATGCAATGGTATTGTCAATGGTATTGGTATTGGTATTGGCAAGGAATAAGGGTATTGGCAATGCATATTGGTATTGGTTTTGGTATTGGTATTGATATTGGTATTGGTATAGTATTTGTATGGTATTCTTATGGAATGGTATTGGTATTGGTATTGCTATGGTATTGGTATTGGTATTGGTATTGGCATTGGTATTGTATGGTATTGGTATTGGTATGGTATTGGTATGGTATAGTATTCATATGGTTTTGGTATTGGTATGGTATTGGTATTAGTGTTGGTATGGTATTGGTATTGGTATTGGTATTGGTATGCATATCATTTCCAATGCATACCATTGCCATGCAATGGTATGGTATTGGTATTGGTATGGTATGGGATTGATATCGGTATTGGTATTGGTATTGGTATGGCATGGTATGGTATTGCTATTGGTATGGTATTGATATTGGTATTGGTATGGCATCGTATGGTATTGGTATTGGTATGATATAGTATGGTATTGATATTAGTATGGTATTGGTATTGGTATGGTATGGTATGGTATGGTATTGGTATTGGTATGGTATAGTATGGTATTGATATTGGTATGGTATTGGTATTGGTATGGCATTGGTATGCACATCATTGCCAATGCATACCTTTACCATGCAATGGTATGCAAAGGTATTGGTATTGGTATGCAATGGTATTGGTATTGGTATGCAATGGTATGGTATTGGTATGGTATGGGATTGGTATGGCATGGTATAGTATGGTATTGCTATTGGTATGGTATGGTATGGTATTGGTATGGTATAGTATGGTATTGATATTAGTATGGTATTGGTATTAGTATGGTATGGTATGGTATTGGTATTGGTATGGTATTGATATTGGTATGGCATTGGTATGCATATCATTGTCAATGCATACCATTACCATGCAATGGTATTGGTATTGGTATGCAATGGTATGGTATTGGTATTGGTATTGTTATTGGTATGCAATGGTATGGTATTGGTATTGGTATAGTATTGGTATGGTATAGTATGGTATTGTATTTGTATCATATTGGTATGCTATGGTATTGGTATGGTATTGGTATTTGTATTCTTGGGATTTGCAAGAGATAATTTAACACAATGGCAATGTTATGTGGAACTTTATCTCATATTCATGTAAGGATTAGGGATGAGAAATATAGTTTGGTTTGGTCCAAGAATCCTATTCTAAGATAATAGATTGCAAAGCTATGGTACAATACTATGTTATGTAATGCAAAACAAGACAAAATCATTGTGGTGGAAGCCCCTTTGGAATATTAGAGCTCCTATGAAGACACGTGTTTATATGTGGCTAGTGTTGAGAGACAAGTTACTTCTTTGAGATCATTTGCAAAGGAGAAGTAACCAAGGGCATGGCATGTGTTCTCTTTGTAAGATGGATGATGAAGTTATCACCCATCTATTAGTGAAAAGCAACTATGTTAGAGAAGGTCCAAGGGAAAGAAGGCCCTATGAATGTTGGATGAGAATCCAACTTATCCAAATAGTAGGAAAATATAAATAAATTAAACAAAAGGGGCAAAGCCCTGCTAGGAAAACTATGTTTATTATCAGGAGCCACAAAACAAGGGCTAGTATTTCCAAACTCCATAAATTGCAAGGAAAATTACACAAGTTCATAATATTCAAAGGAAATAAAGGACAAGGATGCCCAAACGGGAAGCCATTGACAAAAACTAGGGAAAAAACAAGGCAAGGGATCTTTTAGTACTATTGATACCTCGTTCTCCATCCATATTACAAAGTCGGTCCACTTTTTATTTTGTAACATTTATTTTTCAAAATGAGTCGGACGTCGACCATATGTGTCCTCATGTCAAAACATGGCACATGGACTAGTTAAACTAATAAATATGTAATCATTTACTTTTTCTAGGAAAAAAAGAAGAAGAAACATTTCACATAATAAATATACTTACAAAGGTGCAGATCAAGGCTTGTAAACCTTTTTGGCCACTATGATGTGTGGCTTGGAGTTTTTCAAGCCTAGATTTGGAGGTTTTGTCCTGAAACATAAAGTAAGTCAATTGAACTATGCACACATAAAATATAAAAATCGTTTAAGAAATTTGATATAATATTATGAGAAAATTGAAATACCTGGATACTCTCCATGCCAGAATTTCTCTGTGCATCTGACTTCTCATATGATTTTACAAGTTCTTTCCATACTTTTATACTGACATCAATTGACCTTTTTTTGAGCCTTAGCTCGGGCGAGAGTTTTCTTATCTTCTTTGTATGATTGCACCTAAATATCTTACAATTCTGAGAGATTTGTCTTTTCACCTTTTTTACTGACCAACCTATGCCAAATTCAGACTCCATGTCATGAATTATAGCTTTATGAAGGTGCATTGGTATCTTTGAGAATGACAAATGGAGATGTTCTTTGAACCGTTGAAGGCATGATTCCTTCAACCTGTTCACAAAAACCGTCTCGACATCTGACATTCTGATTTCTCTTGAAACAGTGTCATATTCTATCCTTGTATTCTATCCTGAAACAAAGTTTGGGTCCCAGGAGTGGCTTCGACATTGGAGGTCTCCGATCTCTGTTCCATATTCTTAGAGGTCATCATATATGATTTCCTCCTTGATTTTTTTCTCGATCCAAGAGTGGTTGGGGAATCAATTGATTCCCTCTCACAGGATTGATTTGCTTGCAATGTCTTAGGGGTCTTAGTGGATCGTTTTTCTATGTATTTTGCAAGCATTTTCAAGTCTACATCGTCAAGTTTTTTTATGGACTATATCCCCAATATCGAAGCCAATGCATCTTTCTCCTGGTCAGTCTCATGTCCCTAGATATATAAAATATTTTTTTTGTATTAAAATTTTCAATAAAAAACAAATAACTAAAAATAAAATAGAATAAAATGAGACAATTAAAAATCTATAAATTGAGAAGGACTTACCTCATTATGGATAGAATTTGTTTCCTTCCCTCTACTTGACATTTTAAGCAAGTTAGGGAAAATCCCTTCTGTCCGGATTTGGGCAAGTGGACTTTGTGATGATTTTTGAAGGTGTTTATTTCTTCTCTCTTCTTCCTAGTCTTTTTTTTCCTATTCTAACAAGGATAAGGAAATGTCAAACTCATATAGACCATAAAATATGAGGAAATTTATATGTAAATAGGTTGAATTGTGAAATTTGATAATTGTTTTACCTGAAAATCTCAGTTCTCCCTTAGGAAACCCCCAAATCGTGCTCTCGTCTTACCCTATCTCTGTTCGCCCTAAGAAACACCCAAATCGTGTTGGAGTCCAAGTCTAGCTTGAAAATTAGTTGGTATGCTCACACCCAGTCTCCCTTCATCCTAGGAAACACCCAAATCGTGTTGGAGTCCAATTGTATTTTGAAATTGATTTGGTCTGGTTGCAGACTATCTCCTCTCGCCCTAAGAAACACCCAAATCATGTTGGAGTCGCCCTAAGAAACACCCAAAATGTGTTGGAGTCGAAATGCAACAAGAAATTCACTTGAACTGTCACACTCTATCTCCATTCACCCTGGAAAAAACTCAAATCATGTTGGAGTCGAAATGTAGAAGGTAATTCAGTTAGACAGGTCACAATCTTTCTCCATTCACCATAGCAAAATCCCAATTCATGTTTTTGTAATTCTTCCCCTCCAAAATATCAAATTCCTCCCCTTGCCTGCGAATATATGCATTTTTTAGGTTTTACATATCAGTGGGCATATTCGTCTCCTTGCCCATGGTTATTTTCGTTTTTTTAATTTTCTACATATTGGTCGGCGCTAAATTGGGCACTAGCTATGCCTATTTTAGCGTCGATTTATCTCCTTAATGTAATCAACTATGGGTGCCTTAGTGGGTGCAAAAAATGACAAGGATTGCTCCTAAATATGGTCAAAACGTGTCCATTTTGGGCCTAAACGGTGATCCACCATTGATCCAATCATATGTAGTTCTCAACTACAACATTACTCAAGACAATGTCTCACCTTTAGTAGCTCATTCACTATCTATCCCTATGGTTTGGTTGGATCATGATCTAAATAAAAAATTCCTTATGTGACCACTACCACCATTTGCACAACCTCCACTGATAGAGTATGAGTCTTTGAATCCTTTGAACAACTTAGACTTGCAAATTGATATTGTAGATTCACACTTGGGAGCCACCAATCCACTCTCTTTTCCCATGTGTTAAAGTGATCTTTCCTCAAAAATTCCTTATGTGACCACTGCCACCATTTTCACAACCTCCACTGATAGAGTATGAGTCTTTGAATCCTTTGAACAACTTAGACTTGCAAATTGATATTGTAGATTCACACTTGGGAGCCACCAAACCACTCTCTTTTCCCATGTGTTAAAGTGCTCTTTCCTCATTAACCATGAATTTCAATGATGATGAAAAATTATTTGATGCTATACCTTATTTTAATGGTCCTTGGGATGACCTCCACTTTAGTTCTCCTATTGACTTCCTACCTAAGCTACCCACTCCACTAGCATGCCCTTAGACTCCATCTCATGTAGAAATATCTTTGATTTCTTTCCTACTAGCACCACATATTGCACTTGACATTGACACCTTGGACCACTCTTATGATCATTGATTTTTCAACCACATGGATTCTTGTTTAATATTTTGAGGATACAAACACTTCCATGATTTTAATTACTCTTGATAAATCTAATAAGATTTTTGAATTGATGTT
>ML794171.1:274864-295068 GCA_009831015.1 Picea engelmannii
CATTGACACCTTGGACCACTCTTATGATCATTGATTTTTCAACCACATGGATTCTTGTTTAATATTTTGAGGATACAAACACTTCCATGATTTTAATTACTCTTGATAAATCTAATAAGATTTTTGAATTGATGTTTCATAGAAGCATGGATTTGAACTAGATATTGATATTTTCGTGCCTTTGCATCATTTAGTTATCCATGGTTGGCTTAGCAAAAATGTAGCAAAGATGTAGCAATTTTTATCACCCCTATTGACTTCAACCTTCTTTTTAGGTGAAATTATGTATGGTATGGTATGGTATTGGTATTGGTATGGTATGGTATGGTATAATATGGTATTGATATTGGTATGGTATAGTATGGTATGGTATGGTATGGTATTGATACGCAATGGTATTGGTATTGGTATTGGCAATGCATAAGGGTTTTGGCAATGCATATTGGTATTGGTATTGGTAATGCATACTGGTATTGGTATTGGTCTTGGCAATGCATATTGGTATTGGTATTGGTATTGGCAATGCAATGTATTGGTATTGGTATTGGTATTGTATTGGTATGCATATCATTGCCAATGCATACCATTTCCATGCATTGGAATACAATTGTATTGGTATTGGTATTGGTATTGGTATGCAATGGTATGGTATTGGTATTGGTATGGTATGGTATGGTATGGCATGGTATTGGTATTGGTATTGGTATTGTATTGGTATGCATATCATTGCCAATGCATACCATTTCCATGCATTGGTATACAATTGTATTGGTATTGTTATTGGTATGCAATGGTATGGTATTGGTATTGGTATTGGTATGGTATGGTATGATATTGGTATTGGTATGGTATAGTATGGTATTGATATTTGTATGGTATGGTATGGTATGGTATAGTATGGTATAGTATGGTATTGTTATTGGTATTGGTATGGTATGGTATCGGTATTGGTATGGTATTCGTATTCTCCACTTTAGTTCTCCTATTGACTTCCTACCTAATATACCCACTCCACTAGCATGCCCTTAGACTCCATATCCTCTAGAAATATATTTGATTCTTGCCTACTAGAACCACATATCACACTTGACAATGATACCTTGGACCACTCTTATGATCATTGATTTTTCAACAACATGGATTCTTGTTTAATGTTTTGAGGATACAAACACTTCCATGATTTTAATTACTCTTGATAAATCTAATAATATTTTTGAATTGATTTTTCATAGATGCGTGGATTTGAACTAGTTATTGATATTTTGGTACCTTTGCATCATTTAGTTATCCATGGTTGGCTTAGCAAAAATGTAGCAATTTTTATCACCCCTGTTGACTTGAACCTTATTTTTAGGTGCAATTATGTATGGTATGGTATGGTATTGGTATTGGTATGGTATGGTATAGTATGGTATTGGTATTGGTATGGTATTGGTGTAGATTTTAACCTTGTACAATATTTATTGCAAACAAATTTTCAGTAAAAGAACAAAAAAGATACAATGGAAAATGCAAACATTACACATAGATTTTTCCCCTGGAAACCCAAACCGGGAAAACCGACATATTCTATATTCATTCATAGTGATACATTGTTTACAATACTATATACATATATGAGCCAACGACATCCAAAACCCTAAGCCAATGACCTGGATTAGTCAACAACCCTAATTCCTTAACCGAAAATAGAAAACAATCGACAAAAACAATGTGTCGAAAAACCACCTAAATATGTGACATGTTTCCTAAGGCAGAAAAATCTTGGAAGAGTAGGATCACTTGGAAGAAATTCAAAAATATTTTCAGAAGGAGTACTTTTCAAAGCACTTCTATGACAAGAAAATGTAAGAGTTCTTTGAACTCAGGATGGGAAGCGTGACCATGGCAGAGTATGAAAAGAAGTTCTTAGGACTAATAAAGTATGTGGGATTTATACATGATTAGAAGGTGAAAATACATAGGTTTTTGAGTGGACTGCCTTCATTTTATAAAGAGAAGATTCAATATAATGAGCATAGGACACTAACTGAGACCATCAGGAAGGATAAGTACATGTATGAGAAAGGAAAGGGCAGAGAGTCTATGAATAAATATTGAAAGGATAAGAATAAGGAGAAGTATGACTAGAGAAAGAAAGGATTCAAACCTCATTTCAATAGAAATAGCTCAAATAAAAACCAGCTAGACCATCATGCTAAGGATAAATCCAATAGAGAATACCCCTTGAGAAAAAGGGGAATACCACCAATCCAATGATGGGGATGCAAAGAATATCACATGTACAAGGATTTCCCTCACATAAAAGACAAAGTGAAGACCATGCAAAACATCCAAGAGGCTACAACACTAGAAGACATGGGGAGAATATATGCAACATTAGAAGATCGGAAAGCAGAGTACCAATCTAATATGATCTAAGTGGAAGGTAATATCATTAATCATCATGTTTCCATTTTAATTGATTCAGGAGAAAGTCATTGTTACATTGATCCTAAAATAGAGGATAGATTACATTTGGAGAAAAGTAAGCTTGAAAAATAAAGTTTGGTTCAGCTAGCCAATGGAACCAAAAGAAGGATCAATGATATGGTCAGAGGTTGTTCCATAAGTCTTAACGAAGTGAATATTAATTTTGATCTAAATATTATACCATTGGGGTCTTATGATATTCTAATTGGAATGGATTGGTTGCAAGCATGATCTGAAAAGATCTTTTAAACGACAATGGTTGAGTTATTATGCATGTGTTTATTAACCATTTAGGAAGTTGAATGAAAGAGGAAGAATTATAGAAGAAACATCACAGCCATATGCACATATACAAATCTAAAATAAAGCAATAAGATCAACAAACAATAAAACACCAAAGTGATAACGGGGTTCGACAATCTCGCCTACGTCTTTGAGCCTTTGTCTAAGTGGGTGAGGCTTTCTTATTTCTGTTCAAAGATTTAAAAGTACATCACAGTAGTACAAAAAAGGTTACAAAATGATTTGGTCTTTTTCTACCAGATCTATGGAACCCAACAAAAGAAATGAAATTGAAATCGGATGACCGGAGCTCCCAGAAATGCCCCGCAAAGGTGCACTCTTCAATAGCTTCTTTGCATAAAAATGGCTTTGGCTAGGAAAATATTCACAATAAACCTGCTCTGAATCTCCTCCCATGGCTTCAAGAAGCCCTGTTTTATATAGATCTGAAGTTGGTAACCATCTCCCAACTTCCCCCAAAGATCTGGCCTGAAGGAGGGCCCAATATCGCCCAATATTGGCCAAAAATCTCCAAAACTTCTCCAAAAATCATTGAAAAATCATATTATATGGTTTAAAAACCACTTTAGAAAATATATAGAGCTAAAACCCTTTTCTGTTGGCCCCTGTTCACTTGGCACGTTCCACGTGGCCAAGCGCTTAAATGGGCGTGCTAACCCCCTTGGTCTTCAACCCCCAAACTTCGCTCTTGGTCGTATGTAAGGCCATGTGGCCGTGAGCTTCCAGCACCATGCTCTAAATAGTGATTAGACTCCTCAAAATAGTAACCCATGGTTTAGTCCCTGGTCGGCGGGCTAGCCTGACCGAATGAGCTAAACCCTTAACCACCATGCCTACTAATGGAATAACCCTCAGGTCTTATGGTGAATGGTGGCACATAGCACCAACCGTGGGTTGGGCTTAAGTTAAAACCGTGCCAAACTAATAGAGTAGATTGTGGTTATATGACGAGGCTAGATGTGACCGTGCTAGAGGTTGGGGCTAGGAACCAACCCTTTTCTGCCCGAACTACACCACCAAGCAAACTCAAATTAAAGTTTAATGTTATAGTTAACAAGGAACATGTGCGAGTGGGCTGGCTAGCCCAGCCCCACCAATCCATTCGCCCATGCCAAGGTCACAGGTTTAAACCTCATGGAGTCCAAGATTTTTCAAACCACTAATGAGCCAATAAATGGGTGCCATGTGGCAACCCATGTCTGGCCCATGTGGCACCTCACCATTCAATGAAACCCTTGCCACGTGCCAATTGTTGAATGGTCCACCTGTGCCACATGTGTCTGCCACATCATCTACCCTGTCAACAGACTTTACAAGTTATTGTCTGCCAAGTGTCGTATGTACGTCGTACAGGCGTGCCATGTGTCACCCTTGTAGTGGTGACACATGTTACTCTTGGATTGGTCCACCTATACCTACCACATCATCATCATGTCCATGTCATCAGTCTGTACACCCATTCACCCTGCCACGTGTCATCTCTAGATGCTTCCACAAGAGAAACAACTAGGTCTACCACGTCAACTGTATGGCCATATGGCATGTACAGTCAGCTACCACGTGGCACTGTACGGATTGTACAATCATCATTTTTTGCCTATTGGATAACCATATTAGGAGCATATGATGTCTGTTTGATCTCGTTCAAGTTGCGATGGGTTTGTATCGTCGAGGCCTACAAACATGTCATTTTTGAATCCATTCTGAGAAATTTTATTTTTAGGCCTTTCTAAGCCCCATCAAGCTCCTAGATCCAATTCTGGATCACACCTCCCCACTAAATACCTTTTGGTCCCCCAAAAGGTTACTGACCATTCATCAAGCTTGGGATAGGCCACCCAACTTGTTCCCTGTTTTTGAACTTTGTCCTGTGCACCTATCTCATCAAGATCAATTGTAAAAATATCATAATAATTGACAACATATTGTTGGCCATTTGTACCCTGTCACATCTTACTGAAGCCACTATCATCCATGTAGACAACATTAATAATGATAGCATAAAAAATATGACTGCAAATGAGATGATATGTTTGTAATATTTGCACGACATTAGCTTATCTTGAAGCAAGTTGTGATTGATTTTCCATTCTATAATCATTTCCTGTTCTTGCTTAAGATCAATTACTTGACTTGAAACAATTATAGGTGTGTTTCTTTCTTGAGATTCCTTTCTTAATTTTTCCATTGTTTGAAGAGAGTTATTTTCCTTTAAATGATGAGCATGAACGACATATTCTTGACCTACTTTGGTTAAGAGATATTGATTCTTTGACCTGTAGAAGATTGATTTACGATCATACAAGTATGGACTGCCTAAGACCATTCCTCATTCACTTAGTGGAACCACATCACATGTTACCTCGTCCACAAAATTAGATGAAATTGCAAATTTTAATGTGCACTACTTTGTTATGTGCAATTAATGATTGTTGCTTATCCATTTAAGTGTGTAAGTCTTATGATGCATTTGTATTTTTAATCTCAATTGCTTAACTAATGCCTCTGAAATTAAGTTAGATTGAGATCCACTATCTATCAATGTGTCAACATTAGTGTGTCGCATGATGACCCTTATGTGAAACAACTTACTTTTACAATAAATTCCTTCACCAATTTTATCTGTCATACCAGCCAATGAGACTTTAGATTCGTCACCTGAATCTAATCCCAAGTCTGTGGGTCATGTTGTTGTTGCAACTATTTGCCTCCCTTTATTTTCCTTGAACCACTTTGGTCTCTTCTCAGGATGCAACTGCCAACAACGGTCGTCATCATGCCCCTCTGTCTTGCAATGCTTGCAAGAGGGCTTCTCTTCCTTTCTCACAACTAAATTTTCCTTCTTGCCATGCCACTTCCTTTTGTCCTCTTTCCTTGAAGACAATTCCCTTGATACACCAACACTTGTTTTCCTTGCTTCATTGTATGTCTCTTGAACAAAAACCTCATCAACATTCGTAGGTCCAAACATGAATACAATATTTAGAATATGTGCAGGTAAACCTCCTATATACTTCATAAGAGTTTCTTGGGTATGTAAAGGAATATATAACATCAATTCCATTTTATGAAATCCATTAGTGCATTCTTGCATTGTTTGTCCTTTTCTTAGTTTTAAAGCTTCCCATTCAATTAAAGCTTTCTCTTTATAACCCAAAGGATAGAATTGTTTTCTAAGTGCAGAAATAAAACTTTTCGATGATGGAAATACATTACCCACTTGTTGCATGCCATTTTTCAACTTGCTTTGCCACCAGATGAGTGTTGTGCCTGCAAGTCTAAGTGATGCCAACTAGATCTGAGTTGCCTCATCCTTGATTTGTTTCACACTGCAATAAACTTCCATCTGTCTGACCCAATTGTCAAGTCTCTCTGCATTAAATTCTCCATCATATATGGGTAATTCGAATTTAACATCAAGTTTTAATAAAGGCATTTCATTCTTATGTTTATGAACATGTTTCTTTGTGGTGCTTTTAGAACATGAAGTTGAAGAAGAAGGAGAAGAAGGAGGTGAAGATGGAGGTGAAGGAGGAATTTGAGGACGATCCTCTACTTCTTCACCTTTTCCCTTTGAATATTCACCCAGATTCGGTCTCTTCTTTTCCAAGTAATCCTCATACAAAACCTTCATCATCTCCGGCATGGAGAAAAAAGTTTTTCGAAACTCTTTCTCATCCTGAGAAGGTCCCTCTTCTGATGCCATCTTCTCGCTTTGAGAAGTGATCTTTCTCAATCCAATCAATGGATTATATTCAACAAGATCTCCTTCACCATGATGTATCTTTTCCCTGGTAATCATGCAAAACTCAAATCCAAACATCAACTAGCACTGATACCACTTGATCCGAAAAGATCTTTTAAACAACAATAGTTGAGTTATTATGCATGTGTTTATTAACCATTTAGGAAGCTAAATGAAAGAGGAAGAATTATAGAAGAAACATCATAGCCATATGCACATATACAAATCTGAAATAAATCAAGAAGAACATTAAATGATAAAACACCAAAGTGATAACGGAGTTCAGCAATCTCGCCTACGTCTTCAAGCCTTTGTCTCAGTGGGTGAGGCTTTCTTATTTCTATTCAAAGATTTAAAAGTACATCACAGCAGTACAAAAAAGGTTACAAACTGATTTCTTCTTTTTCTACCAAATCTATGGAACCCAACAAAAGAAACGACACTAAAATTGGATGACCCGAGCTCCCAGAAATGCCCCGTAAAGGTGCGCTCCTCAATAACTTCCTTGCATAAAAATGGCTTTGGCTAGGCAAATATTCAGCATAAACCTACTTTTAATATCCTCCCATGGCTTCAAGAAGCCCTATTTTATATATATTTGAAGTTGGTAACCATCTCCCAACTTCCCACCAATATCTAGCCTCAAAAAGAGCCCAATATCCCCCAATATTGGCCAAAAATCTCCAAAACTGCTCCAAAAATCATTGAAAAATCATATTATATGGTTTAAAAACCAATTTGGAAAATATATTGGGGTGCAACCCATTTTATTCTTCCCCATAGTCACTTGGCATGCTCCACGTGGCCAAGCACTTAAACAGCCATGTCATCCCCCCTGGTCTTCAGCCCCCAAACTCCGCTCTTGGTCGTATGTAAGGCCATGTGGCCACGGGCTTCCAGGACCATGCTCTAAATAGTGATTAGACCCCCTGAAATAGTATCCCATGGTTTAGCCCCTGGTCAATGGGCTAGCCCAATCGACTGGGCTAAACCCTTAACCACCACACCTACTAACGAAATAACCCCCAGGTCTTATGGTGAATGGTGGCATGTAGCACCGACCGTGGGTTGGCCTTAAGTTAAAACCATGCCAAACTAACAGAGTAGACCGTGGTTATATGATGAGTCTATATGTGATCACGCCAGAGGCTGGGGCTAGGCCCCAACCCTTTTCCACCTGAACTACACCACCAAGCAAAATCAAATAAAAGTTTAACGCTATAGTTATCAAGGAACATGTGCAAGCAGGCTGACTATCCCAACCCCACTAAGTCATTCGCCCATGCCGAGGTTGCAAGTTCAAACCTCATGGAGTACAACAATTTGCAAACCACTAACGAGCCAATGAATGGGTGCCATGTGGAAGCCCATGTCTGGGCCATGTGGCACCTCACCATTCGTCAAAACCTATGCCATGTGTCAAATGTTGAATGGTCCAGTTGTGCCACACGTGTCTGCCACATCATCTTCCCTATCAGCACACTTGCCCAGTTACTGTTTCCCATATGTCATACATATGTTGTACGGGTGTGCCACATGTCACCCTTGTAGTGGTGACACATGTCACTCCTGGATTGGTCCACCTGTACCTGCCACATCAACATCATGTCCACATCATCAATTTGTATGCCCAGTCACCCTGCCATGTGTCACCTCCAGATGTTTCCATCTCAGCACCAACTGTGCCTGCCACGTTAGTTGTACGACTGTACGGCCTGTACAATCAGCTTCCACATGGCATTATATGGACTATACTATCATCATTCTTTACCTGTTTGGCAAAATGAACAGATCTCCATATCAGGATCATACGACGTTTGTTTGATCCCGTTCAAGTTGTGTTGGGTTTGTATCGACAAGACCTACACACACATACATTTTGAATCCATTCTAAGAACTTTTATTTTTAGGCCTTTCTGAGCCCCATCAAGCTCTTGGATCCAATTATGGATCAAAGCATCATGTTGTTCTAGATTGTCACAACAAGACATTTACATGTCTTTATGAAGAAGGAAAACATAGCACTCTGAAAGGAGTTCCAAAACCCATTTCTATAAGGGAGATTTCAGCCTTACAATTGAAGAGATGTTTTAGAAAAGGATGTCAATTGTATGTATCCCATTTTGAGGAGCCAAAAAAGACAAAAGGGCAAGGCCTTGAATATTTTTCAGTACTACATTTGAAGATGTATTCCAAGAAATACCAGTATTGTCACCAAAGAGGGATATATATTTCTCTATTGATTTAATACCAAGAGATGAACATATATCATAAACACCTTACAAAATGAGTACACCAGAATTAAAATAATTAGAAATGCAGTTGGAAGATTTTTTGAAGAAAGGGTACATACGTCCAAGTGTTTCACCTTGGGGAACACCGTTACTCTTTGTCAGAAACAAGGATGGAACATTGAGGATGTGTATTGACTTTTGACAGCTGAATAAAGCCACTGTGAAGAACAAATAACCTCTACCCGGAATTGATGACCTCTTTGATCAACTAAGAGGGGAAAATATATTTTCAAAACTAGACTTGAGATCAAGATACCATCAGGTAAGCATCAAGAAAGAATACATCAATAAGACATCCTTTAGAACTAGGTATGAGAATTATGAATTTGTAGTGGTGCCATTTAGACTATCCATTGCACCAACTATCTTTATGTGCTTAATGAATGGAATATTCATAAACTATTTGGATAAGATTCTCATAGTATTCATGGACGACATACTTATCTATTCTAAGTCATAGGAAGAGCATGAACATCACCTAAGATTGGTATTGCAAGTGTCGAGGGAACATCAGTTGTATGCCAAGCTTAGTAAGTGTTCTTTTTACCAAGAAAAAATCCATTACTTGGGACACATTATTTCAGAACAAGGCATAACAGTGGATCCAGAGAAGATTGAAGCCATTAGAGGATGTCCAAAACCCGAGAATGTTTCAGAAGTCATATCTTTTATTGGATTAGTTGGTTACTACATAAGATTTATAGCAAGGTTCTCTAAGATTTCTCATCCCATCACTTATTTGCAAAAGAAGGGAATTAAATTTGAATGGACAGTTAAGTGTGAAGATAACTTTAATTTGTTGAAAGAATTACTTACTAGTGCACCTATTTTAAAGATTGCTAACCCAAATAAAAAAAAATTGGTATGTACAAATGCATGCAAGGAAGGACTTGGTGGAGTCCTGACTCAAAATGGACATGTCATTGGTTATGAGTCCATAAAGCTTAAAGAACATGAGAGAAACTATGCCACACATGAATTGGAACTTGCTGCCAATGTTCATGCATTGAATATGTGGAAGAATTATCTCATGGGGGAGAGATTTGAATTAAGAACAGACCATAGTGGTATGAAATATATTTCTGAACAACCAACTTTGAATGCCAGGAAAAATGAGATGTTTAGAATTTTTAAGTGAATACGATTTTGACATCAAGCATATCAAAGGAAAATAAAATAAAGTTGTTGATGCATATAGTAGAAGAGTACATCTCATGCATGCTACAACCGTTAGTATGTATCAATCAGAATTAAAGAGTAGAATTTTGGATGTTGTTGTTACAAATCAGCATTACCTACAAGTAAAAGAAATCTTACAGAAGGAAAATGTACAATAGAAAATTAAAGAATATGAGATGAAGGAAGATGGATTACTTATGCATAAAAATAGAATTTATGTTCCTAGTTCTGGAGTACTTAGGAATTTGGAATTTTAAGAAATGCATAATGTTCCATATGTCGGACATCCTGGTTACCAGAAAATAATTGCAGCAACAAGAAGTCAATTATTTTGGCCAGGAATGAATAAAGATGTTGTTGATTACATTTACATATGTATGGAATGTCAGAGAGTGAAGGCCGAGCATAGACACCCAATAGGTTTTCTACATCCATTACCAATTTCAGAGAAGAAATGGGAAGTGTTAACCATTAATTTTATAACTAAATTTCCCAATACAACAAGGCAACATGATTCAAGCATGGTAGTGGTTGATAAATTAATAAATGATTCTCATTTTTTTCCTATAAAAATGACTCATACAACAACTAATATTGCAGAAATTTACATGAGGGAGATTGTTAGGTTGCATGGGATACCTGAGGAAATTGTTTCAAACAGAGATACAAAGTTTACTTCAACTTTATGGAGGGGATTGTTTAAAGGGTTTGGTACAAATATGAACTTTAGCACAACATGCCATACACAATCAGATGGGAAGACAAAGAGAGTCAACCAAGTAATTGAAGACATGTTGAGAATGTATGTGATGGATAAGCCATCTAAGTGGGAAGATTACTTGCACTTGGTTGAGTTTGCCTATATTAATGGGAAACAAGCTTCATTGAAAATGAGTCCATTTGAAACTTTGTATGGTAGTAAATGAAATACTCAAGTGAGTTGGGAAAACTCAACAGACAGAGTGGTACTTGGGCCAGAATTGCTAAAGGATATGAAAGACCAGATGGTTAGAATTAAGTAAAATTTAAAGGTAGCTCAAGATAGACAGAAAATTTATGCAGATAAGAACAGGACAACTAGAGAATTTAAAGTGGGGGAGCATGTGCTTTTGAAAGTGAAGTCCAAGAAGAGCTCATTGAAGTTGGGTAGTTGTACTAAGCTAACATCCATATTATGTGGTCCATTTGAGATACTGTATAGAATAGGGCCAGTTGCATACATGTTTTTATTCTCTGCTTCCATGAATGTGCATAATGTATTTCATGTATCTTTGCTAAAAAAAATATGTACATGATCCTAACAATGTTATTGATTGGCATCTGATTTAGGTAGAGACAGAGGGAGAATTTTAGGTCCAGCCAGTGCGCATATTAGACAAAAAATTCAAAATGCTCTGGAAACAAGTTATAGACCTGGTCAAAGTCCAGTGGACCCACAACTTTTTAAATAATTGTGAAATTTTTATTTATGTTTTGTATATGCATTGAGGACTATGCCAAAATATGGGGGACGGGAATGTAATACCCCGATTTTGATTCTCCGTATTAAATAATGTATTTTGTTAATTGATTAAAGGCCAGAGTGCCCAAAAAATTAAAAGAGGCCAATGTGCCTAGGAAATGTAATGTTTTGATAATTATTAATAATAAAATACATCTTTGGCTGCTAGATAGACAAGGACACGAGTTATGGGGCGATATGATTCCACAAGAGAGAGGAATTGAGGGGCTAAGTATTTATTTTATATTTTATTTACCCATTTTTTTTAATGGAGAATATCAAGTACATGAGATTGTTGGGGGAAGGCCATGTGGTTCCTTAATTCCAAGAAATATATATAAATCCATCTTTGGGTTGTTTGGGGGTTCTCACCTTTCATTATGTTCTCTCTCTATTCACTCTTTCACCCACTCCTCATTCCTCATTCATACTGATCTTGGCTTGGGAAAGAAAAATGAATTGTCGAAGAGGAGCCATTGTTTTGTTGGTTGTAATGACTATTGGTGTATTCTAGCCATGAATTAATGTCTACATGTCAGAGAAGCATTGTCATGTGTTAATTTTTTCTCACAAATGTGAATCCTAAGAGTCCCAGCATGGAGATTATTGACTAGATGTGCTGGAGCCATGGAAGGAGGTGGACAACCTAATGGACTGCATGGCAGAGAAGGGGGTTTATCCTCTTGGGTTGTGCAGGCTAGATGAAAGAGAGCTACTGTACTTTGGATTGATGTGTGTGTTGAGAATCATGTGAGAGCTTGAATGTTGACTAGTTTGGGAAGTTGAGTGACACCCTGGAATTTTCCTTGTGGATTCATAGACCTGGCTTGGGGGTGACATTGATGTTGATATTTGGAACAACATTGTCTATTGTTGGGTGGAACTTCCTTTATCTATAGCTGATTGGTGATTCGTTTCATTCAATATAAGTGCTCTCTATCATGGTTTTATTTACCTATATATTTGTTTATGTTGTGTATTAATTATAATCCTTGAGATTCATGTTTATAATGTGCATGCTTGTTGGTTATTGTTGTGTGTGGAATTATATTCATTTATTTTATGTTGTAGCAGGAATATTGATCTCTGCATGTGAATATTTCATGCCTCTTTATTAATTAAAAATTTATCGGAATTCGAAATCAGTTCAGAAGTGAGTTTTGAAGTAGCGTGGCCAGCCTATGGGTGGTTGGGTATGTTACATGGTATTTGTGATTCGCATGGCATCTTGGGTGAGACCTTATTTAGTCTTCGACTATCAGGAGAAGCCAATAGAGCTAGATGAAACAATGGATCTACCTAGAGATGTTGTCATGAGCAGGAAGAGGCCAACATGGCTTCATGACACTTTGCAAGATGCAGAGGGGCATGCAGCTCCCAGTGGTACTTTCACGGAGAGAAAACAACCTCAAAGGTTCTTGAGTTATATGGCATTGAGGAGTCACATCATTGATTCCAAAAATTCCAGTTATGAGGAGGAAACAAGCCAGTAGTTTTGGAAGGATGCCATGATTGAAGAGTATCAGTCCTCATGAAGAATGATGTGAGGGAGATTGCGCCAAGAATTGAGGGGAATTCAGTGGTGACTTCCAAGTGGATCTAAAAGATAAATCATGTAGGATATGGTAGGATCGATAAGTACAAAGCGAGGTTTGTGGATAGAGGATTATCTCAGAAAGAGGGAGTGGAATAAGAGGAGACTTTTCTCCTATCATCGGGTACACTTCCATAGGGACTATTATTTCTCTTACTTCAGTCATGGGTTGGAGATTACATTAGATGGATGTAAAAATTGTGTTACTCAACGGTGTGATTGAGGAGGAACTGTACATAAAAAACCCTTAATGCTTTGAGGTACATGGGAGGGAATCTCATGTTTGTAGGATGAAGAAGGCCTTATACGGACTCAAGCAGGCAACCATGGCATGGTACTCTAGAATTAATGCATACTTGATAAGTTTTGGCTTCACTAAGAGTGATGTGGATCCCAACATTTACTACAAGGTTGTTGATGGTGATTCGTTGATCTTGGTGTTGTATTCTGGTGATCTGTTTCTTACGAGGGCAGAGAGACTCAGTTTTGGGTGTGAGAGGGAGTTAGACTCAGAGTTAGAAATGAAGGATCTTGTATTTATGCATTATTTCTTGGGATTGGAGGTGTGGCAGAGACCAGATGAGATCTTCCTTGGACAGGGGAAGTACACAGTTCAGGTCTTGAGAAGATTCAGTATGATGGACTAGAAGTCCATGGCTACACCTATGATGACAAATATGAAGAAGTTGAGTGATTCCACTTCATATTCAGATTTAGTGGATCCCGCTATGTACATGAAGCTGATTGCATCCTTTATGTGCTTGGTTAACACCAGGCTAGATAGTTTCTTTGCAGTGAGCACCCTGAGCCAGTTTATGGTTGAGCCAAGGCACTTCCATTGGGTTGCATCAAAGCATGTGTTGAGGTACCTACATGGTACAGTTTCATATGGTCTGAGATATGTTTCGAGTTTTGAAGTAAGGCTGAAGGGATATACTAATTGTGACTAGGAAGGAAGTGTAGTGAACATAAAGAGCACCTTGGGGTGTCGCTTCAGCTTAGAATCAACTATGATATCCTAGATTAGCAGGAAGCAGACTTATGTAGTACTTAGTACAATAGAAGAAGATTATATCGCATCCAGTGTTGCAATTCATGAAGCAATATGGATTCAGAAGCTTCTTGTAGGACAATTTGATCAAGAGCTAGAGACGAACTTGATACATTGTGATAATCAAAGATGTATCAAGCTTTCAAACAATATCGTATTTCATGATAGGTCGAAGTGCATTGAGATCAAATATCACTTCATCCAAGACATGGTACAGAAGGAAGTAATAAATCTCCAGTACATATCCATAGATGAGTAGATTGTGGACATTCTGACCAAGCTTCTGTCTAGGGAAAAGTTTGTATACGTCAGAGACAAGATTGGCATGATGTAGAATGTATCCCTCACTGATAGGGAGTGTTTATGTTTCATCATCAAGCATTTATTCTCCCATATTCGTCATGTTTATTTGACCAAGGGAGAATGATACATTCACTCACGAGGCAATGTTGAATTGGCTAGTGGTGAATGGCCCAGGATGTTGATGTCCTCCAGTTAGCATCATTGGGCAGACATTCTCCTAGATTGGTCATGATGATTTGACCAAGGGAGAATGATACATTCACTCATGGGGCCATGTTGATCTGGCTAGTGGTGAATAACCTAGGTGTAGTATTTATGCTAGTAGTCATGCTAATTTGACGAGGAGTGATAAAGACTCGATATTCTCTCATATTTCCTACTCCAGGGTGCAGTGATCTATATTAATTAGAAGTGCATGTGAGGAAATAATCAACAACATAAATATAATATATAAATAATATATTTACATTATAATGTATAAATATATTATTTATTAGATAATAATATACCTATAATATAATGTATAAAGATTTATTATTTATATAAATATATAAATAAGTAATAATTAACAATTAATTAATTAATGAAAAGACAATAAAGGAAAAGACATGTTCATTAAATGAAAGGGAATTGCCTCCCAAGTATATATATCGGGCCCTCGATTGTAATATATTATCTCATACAATATTTACTTACTATTTTCAATTGATATTTTCAATGTGTAAGTATTCTATGATAACAATATCATAAGGAAATAATTATCAAATCTAAAAATCATAAAAATCAACAGCAAGGAACTAAGGGTTTTGTATTGAATGGTGAAGGCAAAGAATAAGGTAGTATCCATCTCGGGAGGAAATTGAATATTGGTTGAATATGAAGGAAGATGAGTTTTCTCTATGGGAAACTCAAGGTTTGATGACCAACATGGAACAATGGAAGAATAGGTATATCTACATTGATATGCATGAAAGTTTCTTTGTTGAATTTCCATGTGTATTATAAGAATGGATGAAAAGGAAGACCGATACTAACACTACTTTGATTCCTTAAGAACCATTGATCTGGGATCAGATCACCCTTGATAGGTTGAAGGCATTGGATAATAAGTGGACTCGAGCTATTGATTTTTTTTTTTCTCAGGTGAAGGAAGGTTATATTATTGAGTTTGTTGTAAAATACACTTATTCTTTCAGTGAATATGAAAGGAAGTTTGTTGAAGGTCCTCAAAAAAGGCTTCTAGAAGAAATCATACTCTAGATCAAGATGTTGTTCATGGAGAAAGGAATACTATGAATGGAGCTCAATAGGATGGCTAAGTAGAGTCCCCTAGCATTGTGAGGGGGTGAAAAGATGGGGGAGAGAGAGAGAGAGAGAGAGAGAGAGAGAGAGAGAGGAGATGGATCCATCAAGGAGGATATGTAAGTTGTTGAGATGAGGTGAGGGAGACAATGGACCCATAAGAGAAGAGGAGAGAGAGAGTCGAAGAATATGGAAGAAGAGTTGAGTTAAGGAGAAAAGCATAACATAGGAGTGGAAAGAATATAGAAAGGGGTGTGAGACGAGTGGTCCAGCCCAAAATGAAGAGGAAGGAGACAACACCAACAAGAAGTGTGGAAGAGTGTGTTGTTCCAAAGAGGAGCACGTATGAGGATAGGTTGGCAAAGAGGCATGGCATTGAGAATGGGGTATCTAGAGAATACACCAAAAGTAGTGGTAAGAGGGGGGAAGAAGATGAATTCCAAATCCCTTGGATGTTGAGAGATGTTGCAACCTTGGTAGAAGATGAGGCACAAAGTAGAGGTTCAAAATTAAGAGAGGATGATGAAGGAACCCTAAGAGGAGGGGAAGAGGAGTTAGCGATAGTGGATGGTATTGTGAGAGTGCCTGTAGGAAACTATTTTGGTTCCCTCACAAGAAATGTAATATTTTGAGCTTGATTTATTGCAAATTTACCTCAAGTTTGGTTGGCATATTTTGTCAAATAGTTCAATGATTGTCTATAACAGTAAGCTAATTAACAACAAGAGTAGAACATACTTATAAGAGAACAAACAACCAAAATTTTTCTTTATTCTTTCATGGAATAAGAGAAGGGATACATGATAAAATCTAACCCAACAACTCAGAATTACTTTTAGCACAAAATATTAGCACCCAACAGTAGTTAAATAACACATGAATAAGATACAACAATTAATAATGGAACCTGGTTTAGAAAATTGAAGGAGTTGACAACTATATGCACTACAGTTCTCTGTTTGAGCTTCTGGCAAAGATCTAATTGTAATGGAGATCTGTACAAGATGTGAGAATGTGCCCAACAACAAGTATAGTGCTCACAATAAGGGACATTTTCTCTCAGCAAGTATATCAGCATCTAACAATCAATGAAATTCACCCAGAATGAACTCAATGCAAGGATTTGACCTCCATACAACAATGTAGTTGACCCGGTGTTGAATATCTCCCAGCAAAGGGGATTCACTCTATGTAGCCCCAAGAAAATATGTCTTCCCTCAAAGGATGTGCCCATAATGGAGATACAACTTTTTCCTCAGCAAATTCACCCTCCAAATAAAAGAAGGTTGTCACCAAGGGACAATACGACCCACCTACTATAGATAACTCATCCCACTTCGTAAAATAACACATCCCTAAGCCAAATCTCCTTCTTAACACCCAAAATATGGTTCTCAACACAATAAAAACACCCATTGTACTATCAAATTTGTCCCACGGTGAGAAATTAAGAATCCAACAATTACAAATGTGCCGCCAACCTTCAAAAGAACTTGCTCCCTTGTTATATTGTCTCAGCCACCAAACATAGCAAGTCTCTCAAGGAGTGATATGCCCAACATAAGGAAAATAACACCAACAAATTGATAATGCAGTCCAATATCGAAAACTGAGTGATTCTGACCCAATAATTAGCTAGGGTGTATCGTTGCAACGCCAAAACCAGTGAACAAGGAAGGGTTTCTCAAGCCCTAGTCTCTTTCTCTAAGAGCTATCCAAAATTATCTTTCTCAAGTGTAAAAAGTAATGAATGAGGGGCGCCTCCTTATTTCCCCTCTTTTATTTCTCAATCGAGTTATTTCCCGCTCACTTTACTTTTATTTTATTCTTAAAGTCACTTTATGCTTACACACCTTATAATTTTTAAGTGACTTCATTTTCCTAAGACCCATGTCCCCTTTTTTCCCTTTTTCCACTTTATAAAGTTTATTTCCTAAGAAACAGTTGAGTTCCCTAGGTAAATTTTCCGACTTATCATACGAAAACCAAGTTAGGTTAGTGGAACCACTCATTATGACTCCTAGGAAATGGGGACATTACAGTCCTTCCTGGCTGAGATTGCTTGTCTTCAAGCAAATGCAATCTCAGATGTTGCAATATCTGCTCTCCTTCCCAAGTGGCGTCCTCAATAGGAAGATATTCCCATTTGATCAGGTACTCTTTGATCATCCTATTCCTTAATTTTCGCTCTCTGGTCTCCAACACTTCCTCCGGAATTAGAATCAACTGCCCCTCCTCATCCAATGGTGGCAGCTCTATAGGTGATAACATTTTGTCCCACTTCCTTCTTGAGGCATGAAACATGAAAGACATTGTGTATCCTATCTTACACCCCTCTGGAAGATCTAACTCATAATCTACCTCCCCGAGTCACCTCAAAATCATGTAGGGGTCATAGAATCATGGCATCAATTTTTCTTCACCTTTGATTTTCAAGGATGACTACTTGTATGGCTACAAGCAGAAGTATACTAGGTCTCCCACCTCGAAATTGCGCTCCACTCTGTGCTTATCGACATACATCTTCTGTTGATTCTGGGTCATTTGCAGGTTATCTTTGAGAGTTCGTAGGATGTCCTGACTCTCCTGAATCCAATCTTTGGCTTTGGGTGCCCGGTTGTCCCCAAATTCTTGGTACATAACCACCAGTGGTGGCGTCATAACCATACAAATATTTGAAAGGTGTCATCCTGATCGACATGTGATAGGTGGTGTAATAGAAATGCTCACCCAAGTGTATCCATTTAATCCATGCCTTTTGTTTCCTCGATACATAATTTCTCAAATACCCCTCGAGCCATTTGTTCACAATTTCGGCTTTCCCATTAGTCTGAGGGTGATAACTAGTACTGGGCGTTAATTTTGTCTCTACGAGTCTGAACAACTCCTACTAGAAACCCCCCATGAATCTGTTGTCTCGATCACTGAAAATCATCTAGGGTAGTCCATGTAGCCGAAATACCTCTCTGAAGAACAATTTTTCTACCTATGTTGCATAGTATTTGTATGATATTGAAAATAAATGGGTGAATTTAGTAAGCAATTCAATCACCACATAGATACAATCCTTTCCTTGATTCTGAGGCAACCCTGTAATAAAATCCATCGAAATGATTTCCCATTTTAGTTCAGGGATGGGAAGCGGTTGGAGCAATCCTGTTGGATGGGTATGTCCCGTTGTATTCTACTGACAGATGTGGCACTCCCATACAAACTTCAATAAATCAATCTTGAGACACTTCCAAGAAAACCTCTCCCAAATTTGCCTATAAGTCTTCAAGTATCCTGGATGACCTGCCAAAGGATAATTATGTGCAACATGTAGAATTTTTCCTTTCAACTGAGATTCTGATACTAACTAGATCCATTCCTTATAATATATGATGTCGTCAATAACCTTGTACCTATCATCGGAGACTTGAACATCAAGTATCTCACAAGAAAACGTTTTTTTGGAGTATTCTACCAATATAAGAGCCTTCCATTCCATTGAAATATCCATGAGAGAGAGAGAGTGGGTATCCTAGATAGGGAATCAACAACCACATTATTTTTTCCTTTCACATACTCAATTTCAAAATCGTAGGCTTAGATTTTACTGATCCATTTTTTTTGCCGCTCGCTCAGCTCCTTTTTCTCCATGAGAAACTTTAAGATATTATGATCATTCTTTACCTTGAACCTGTTTCCCACCAAATACTATCAGAATTTGGTCAAAGAATGCATTATGGCCAACATCTCTTTGTCATATATGAATTAATGTCGCTCATACTCTCGGATTTTTTGACTCTCAAATGCGATTGGGTGACCTCTTTGCATCAATCCATTTCCTATCCCAATTATTGAAGCATCACACTACAAGACAAAGGGCTGAGTGAAATCAAGAAGTGCTAAAACAATGCATGAAATCATCACCTACTTCATTTTCTCGAATGTCTCCTGGGCCTCCTCTATCCAAATGAAATCCCCCTTTTTGGTGAGATTGGTTAGTGGCACTGTCAAGTGTGAGAATCCTTTAACAAAATTCATTTATTAAGTTCAGAGACCAAGGAAAATATTTAATTTTGTCACATTCTTGGGAATTGGCCACTCAATGATCCCCTGATCTTTCCTTGGTGCACATGTACCCCATTTACCCCAATCATGTGCCCCAAGTAGAGCATCTATGTCATACCAAACTCGCACTTGGATTCCTTTGCATATAGTTGTTGACTCTCTATAATACCAAGTACTTCATCAAGATGTCACAGATGTAATATACCAGATATAAAATGTATGCAAAACAGAAATAAAATGCTAGTAATGGCAAAATAACAGCAATATAACCAGAACATTCACCACAATAACACTGAAATGATATAAGAATAACAACAGAAATAGCACTTTGAATTTGAAAGCAATGTTCACGGGCCTCTTCGAGGGGGCAACCTCTAGTTGAGCAGAGCTCTATTACAATAATA